>DWJK01000084.1:0-30160 GCA_018248815.1 Croniades pieria auraria
TTAACTCACGTACGTTTTTCGGGATGGCCCGACTAGTTTCGGACCTGTACGAGCTCCTTCCTCATGAGCTCCCGCCGGTACACTTTTAATTACGTGTATAAATACTCACGAAACATTTAATAGTAAAAAAGAGAACTGCAATCAGCACCAATTCCATACCAATACCACACTATAGGAAACAAATGAAAAACGGTATCAGCAGTGAATGGATAAGTCCAGCTACATAATGTAGTTTGATCTCTTTCCTTTAGTCTTCAGTAACTTCCAATCTCTTTGAAATACGTCATGGCTAAGTTTGCTCTAAAACAGTATTTTTAATAAAATACATCAATAATCATATAATAATAGTAACACATCTTTAATTATTATATTAAGTAAAATTGCTCTCAATTACACGACTAGATTAATAAAATTGTCAATAGTTTCTTATCTGATATTAGTAAAATGACTATTAAAGTTACTAGATAAAAAGAGCCAATGTTATTACTAGTATAATGCTCTTATAAATGCATTTGAAATATTACATCAATGTAAATTACATTAGAATCCAACTGGGTCTCTCAGTCCATTCCTCCAGACCTACAGTTCATAGCTTAGCGGAACAATTAGCTGCTGTCCCGAAAATATTTGTGTAACTAAAGCAATAACGGCAAAAATATATTCACAATAATATTCATGTTGTTTACTTATTATTGACATAAACTGCACCTACTAACCAAAGTCCTGGCACTTCGCAACAGTAGATATATCTCTAGATATCTCTCTAGTCCCTAATGCACAGATTCGCCACGGTACTGCCACCAGAGGGCGCTAAAACCTAAATACTCCAAACATCCACAGGGTTGAAAAAAATAAAACCTGTTTACTCGCTAGCCTTGACAATATAAAAACTTTTAAATAATAAAGTGAGTTAGGGACTAATTTTAAATGGGATTATCATTTTGAAATCTTAGATGGAAGTCAGTTGTGAATCCACTTGGTAGAAAGGTTTACATCATACTACTACTTCCTTGTACTGCCTTTAAGAATATCATCACTTGTACTTTCCAACCAATAGGAGAATGTTCTATGTATAAAATGTTGGGACACTATGCTCCAATGCAAGTTGCAATATTTTTATACATTGAGTTATCTGAACCTTCTTAATAACTCCAGTGTTCGTCCTTCAGGTTCTGATCCGTGTTTTCCGGCACATATCCTTTGATGAATGGCAAGCCAGTACCGACGATTTTCTGGTACTCCACATACTTCTGGCCGAAGAACGAGAGCAGAGTGAGCTCTTCGGCATACACCCGCTCCCGGAAGAACGTCCACGACGCCAGCGTGTAGATAACAATGCAAACAGGGTTCAGCAATATTATCTGTCAAAGGAAAAGTAAAATTAACACTGTATTAGTATTTTTAGTTACGTCTGTGACTGCCTCGTTGGTCAAACGGTTGCAACGCGACTGTTGATCGAGACGTTCTAATAGTGGCTCGAAGTCGAGATATGTACCCAGGGTATGGCAATAGACTCACCACATATTCCATTGTGGGATGTAAACATAACTGGTGGAATGTGTGAGTGTATTCCTCTGCCTACCCCTTTTGGGGATTACAGGCATGATGTTATGTTTTCCTTTTCATTCATTATTATTATCATTATTTAAGACCCATTCTCACTTATCACAAAAGGAAAACTTAATATTTCTATGGATCAAACAATGTATAGAACTAAATCTGTGTAACAGGTTCCCAAAATATGATTATCTCTATTATTGATAAATTTATAAAATATTCTAATACATACCTGAGTCCCAATAGACCAATAGAACCAGCCGACATAGCTGGGATGCCGACATATAGAGTACACGCCATGCATCACCAGCTTGTGATCTGGCCTCTTCACAAATTGTACCTGGAAATGTGTTAATTATTGTGATTTATACATTTTTTTTATTTCCCTGTTCTTGCAATCTGCCTTGTCTAGGCATTTAGCTTGTGGTCAAGTAATTATAGTGATTTATATTTAACACTTATAATTTTATGTCAATTTAATTTGTTTTAATTTATTTTTAACATTTGTAACTAGATTTAAATAATGGATAAGAATTGGTTTTGGCTTCGGATATTTGGAAATTCAATCGCTGACAACACACCACAATGACTTCACCAGTACACAGTGATAATAATTCATTCATTCTATTTTCAAAACAAAATCTACAAGCACTTGAAACTGTAATAAAAATAATTCTTATGTATGTATGTAGACTTACTGTATGATTGAAATTAGTTTTTGCTGTATACATGGCTGATTTGCGTAGTATTTCTCCGTGAATGCAAACTATTACTCCTATGGCTGATAACCAATAATGTCTTTTCATATCTGAAGAGAACAAAATGTGATAATGAATGTATGGGAAGACATAAAATTACAAAAAATATTTTTAAAACTAATTGCATCCTTCACATTAACAGAGAAAAAAGCAAAGGAGAAAAGAAGAGAAACGATTAGGTAAACAAACAAAACGGCTTCTGGGAACAGCAACAGTTCCCCTTATATGTATTCAGGCAATTATGGCTCTCCTTTGCAATTTATAGAGAACCTTAAATACACAAAGATGTACAATAACAGAAGCCATAATATATCACAGTAAATTAACATACTTGGGAAGAAATAGTACTCAACAGCCCATTCTATCCAACTCGCTACTGCTGCGACTCCATACTGGATGCTATGGTTCAAGATAAACGAGTCAATTGACAAGGTCCTCGGGTTAGTCAGTGCAACTGCCAGGAACTCTGAGAAGTGGAAGAAGGAGAGCACCATTGTGTACAGCCCAAAGACCCTCCATCCATTATCAAAAGTACTCAGGTGCAGGCCAGTTGCAAAAGATGCACCCAAGAATGCTGATCTTAATGAGACCTGAAAAATTAATAGCCAATTTTAACAAGTATGATTCATTGACTTAAAACTCCTAGAACTGTTCAAAACTTAAAAATCACTATTTAGTTGCAGTGATGTATTTTACAATCGCCAGTTGCCGATCTGGAGATTCTGGGTTGAAAACCCGGGTCAGGTACTATTGAAATTTTCTAATTTAGAATTTCTAGTAGGGACTAGGAGTCTGGATCTGTGTCCGATGTATGGAAAAAGATCCACCACCTATTCCATGGGACTTAACTTAACTGGTGAAATGTGGGGGTGTACTACACTCTGCTGCCTACACCTTCAGGGATGACAAGCATAATGTTACTTTTTTTATGTTTTCTATGTACCATGTCTAACATGTTCTACACTGAATGTTCATGAATGATGAACAAAGGGAGACTAAGAGCCGCCTAAGAGACTAGCTGATGGGGGAATCAGAAGTTTCCAAAATCAGCAAGTGTGTATGAAGAGAGTTATGCAGTGAAAGTACATCAGGAATTTAGGGATTGTAATATACAATGCTTAGTACATTCTATTTACAAGGGACCTGACATAACGGTATAATAATGATGTTTAACACTAACACAGAACACTTTATATATATATACAAGCTGATTCATTTGTGGAACAAATGTGTGGTGGCTCAAAAATTTTATGAATCTAAAGGCTCAACTGGTAGCTGTTATTTCAATTGGCAATTTGAGTGAAATACCATAACTTACACATTTAGTTGTTGTCGGTGGATTGATGTTGGTTAGTGGCTACAAAAACAATGCAAATAGTATGACTAGTCATGTTTTACATTATACAAGGAAGTTCATTAATATAATATTATTACTTCAATTCTGAACACAAATAATATACACTAATATTAATTCACAGATCTTATGTGACTCTCACGTCATCGGAGCTATCAGTACTGGCTTTAATAAGCCCAGATAATGTGATGGTACTGTGTTTTTGGGTTTGGTATAATGTGATTCTGCAACATTAATGTATCATAGTTGTTAAATACTGAAATATTTATTACAGTTCCCGTAGATCGAACGAAATGTAAGAGCAAATGTAAAATTTTGTCTGACTAATTGAATAACTTACATCGTATGTAAATCCCTCATAACAATATCTCAAAATAAAATTCAACAGACAGCAGTAGAACGCCGGGCCCCAATACGTGAGCATCCACAACTCATCGCAGTACCCTAGGATACTTCCAGAGAAAAACGATGTCGTAAATATTAAGAACGACACAGTGAAACACATAATTGCTTGTCGTCCCGCGGGACACACATTTTTTAATAAAAGTGTGTCCATTTTGTCATTTATACATCATATAATGTAGGCGAATATATAATTATACAAAATTCTAGCATTTGTATTGCTACAGGGCACAAAACTGCATTTAATTACAATGTAAAATTGTAACATGACAATGAATCCAACTGAAATAAATACAGAATTAGCATTAAAAGATTTGACAATTTGACAGTACAATTATCCGTCACTATTTTCTTAAAAGACTAGATAATAGCAAACGAGCAAACAGCAGTTACAAATAGTCGCTGCCTAAATGGAAGTGTACGACCAACTTCGTGCCTAATTGAAGGAACACGACTTTTATTGTCAGTTCGTCTAGGTTGATATTAAGGTCTTAACATGGCGATAGTCTTAACTACAGTTATAGGGATTATTAATTTCATAAACTTAGCATGCGTTTGGTTTGTAAAATACAATATCTGTTCTATTCTTAAGAATAGAAATGTTTTATTCTTAAATACGTAAATCGTAAATCTCTGTTTTATTCTTGAGAATAGAAATGGTCGCCTCTAAAATAGATTTGCCCCGTAATCACATCCAACGTACCGAAACATAAATTGTATTAATGACAAATTAAAGATTTATATATGCACTGAAAATTTAGATCTTCATGTAATGGAATAATTTAAAATTTTTGTTTTTAGTTTTTACATGTCGTGTTATCTTTATTTTTTAGTAATGTACGAAAGTATTAAAACATATCAACGTACTGTTCAGATCAGTCAACGGGAAGCGAATATACATGTCAAGTGGAACATTATTCTTTAATATATAATTATATCGTGCGTATTTTTCTGTCTGTGGTTGAAAGCGTCTGATTGGCATGTAAGAAATTGCATGTTTCCTTTTGCAAAGTGTATTATTCCAGTTAAAAACATGTTTTGATTCGCTGGTACTGTAAAAACACCTATGTCATTGGTAATTGTTATCAAGTTACTGCAATAAGTGCAATGGAAAAGATAACTAACCAATCAAAACAAACTTGCCAAAAACATTGACTTTTTACAATTCAAACAAACTAAATTCGTTTACATTGTGATATAAATATAATTTAAAATACTGTAGAATCTAATTGAGCCAGCCATCACAATTGAGTTTTGTTAGAAAATTTATTGTTGCCCTTCCAGATGTAAATAAATATAATAAACAAAATTGCTTATATCCATAGTAACTAACCGTTTGAATAACTGACGTAATCTATCCGTGACAACATCGCTCTCATAAGTTCTTTGAAATTAATTGTTTCAATGAAGTAGGGTTCAAAATCTGCTGTTCAATTTTTGGGATATTCACGGCACTCGTAATTTCCGTGTGTATTAGCGAGATGATTTGGCGTTTATCGGGAATGTAGTATCGGACTATCGTATTGGCATTCGGTGTATGCGGATACCGACCCGCAGTATGAACGACCCGTGGGACGTGAAATCGGTGCGACAATCGAACCAATACCTGTCCTGCATGAAGATTAACGGTGTACCGCTTCTGCCTCCTGTCGTAAGTTAACTAATTTACTAATCTAATATATGTAACAGGGTTTTGAATCAGGATGTTAACGTATTATAATAAGTGTTTAATTAAAACTTGAATTTCTTAGATTTGATTCCCAATCATATAAATCTTGTAATGTTTTTAATTTAAAACTGTGTGACAACCACTAAGTGATTAATAATGTGCAAAATTACATGTTTTTTAATAATGACTGCTGGGATTAGATAAGAAAGAATAGGCACTTTCTAGTTAAATGAGCTACGTCCTACGCTGCATCTGACTTTCCATCATGTGTGATTGCAGTCAATTGCGAACCAATAGTTAAATAAATAAATTGAACCTTACAAAGGCCATTTTTCTATGATAATTAAAAAAAATCGTAACTTCACGCCTGTAATCCCCGAAGGGGTAGGCAGAGGAGTGAAATACACTCCGACATTTCATCCATTACATTTAAGTCCCATGGAATAGGTGGTGAGCCTATTGTTATACATTGGGCACAGATCTAGACTCTTAGTCACTATCAGAAATTCTAAATTAGAAAATTCCAATAGTACCCGACCAGGGTTTTGAACCCAGAACCTCCCACTCGATGAGGCAATGAGGTGGTCATATTAAATAACATTATACCTCGACTTTGTGAAGAGATAGGTACAGGAGTCTAGTATAAGTATAATGGTACATGGAAGTCCATGATCCAGTTATGTTTACATCCCACTATGGAATAGGGTATGAGCCTACTGCACATACATACACTAGTGCTATTGCTTATTAAAATACATTGGGCACAACACCAAACTTCGAGCCATTATTAGAAATTTACCTTAGAAAGTAGTATATAATCTTAGGAGTGAATCCTGGACCTCTCCTTGAGTAGTAACAGTTGCAACCATTACACCAAAGAGGCAGTCAACTGCCATCATAATCATTTTGTAAATAACGATATAAAATATAAATAAACATTTGATTTAAAACTCCTTTCCCACCTGTGTATAAACTACAAATCTGACTGAGCTTTTACAATATTAAAGATGTGATTAATTTGATGTGGGTAGTAATAAAAGAATATATTATGATGGATGTACTGGATGATATCTGCTTCTTGAGGATTGAGTGTTGTGGCATATCCTGGGAAAGGCCTATTGCTGTTAGCGGAATGGAAAAGGCTGATGTGATGATGATGAAGTTGTACATTAATATTTCACTGTAAATGAAATATTTCTATAAATTAAATTTGTTTGGGTTATATTATGTATGATGTTACCTGTCTTAACATTTTATAATTTACTCAAGGGTTTGTTATTCCTATAGAATTATCATATTAATTTTGTTAAGTTATTAGAAGCATAAACAATTAATTAAAGTAGTAGTAAAAAATGTATGGATGGAATTGATTGCACAGTTTTTAATTTAGTTTTTCTATGGCTAGAATCATTATTGACTATGAATGCCATATTTTTTACACTGTTACCTCAGTATATATTTTTGTCCTAACAGATGTAAAAATGATCTTGAGGACTGTTATACCTTTAATATTTGCTTATATGAAACATATGCTGGTGAGGCTTAACTTGAATATTATTTTAGTTATCCAGAGAATGCCGAAAGGAGATGCAGTACTACAAGCTTCTAGCTAAAGAGGTGGAGAAACGTATATCACAATTAAAACCATATATAGTAGAAAGTGATAGTGAATCCAGCGAAGACAGGACTGATGCTCCTGAACTTCCAGAGTCTGAACAAAGTTATGAAATGGCTGTAGAAGACATCCAACCTAATTTCAATGTTGAAAAAGGAAAAGTGATCACAACAGATGATGAACATCTAGAATCCGCTAAGTTATCTCCTGATTGCACTGAAGAAACTAAAATATCCAACTTCACAGTTGACACTGACAGCTCTTCAAAAAATACCTCAAAGTTTGTGATCGATTTGAGTTTAAGCATTAACGAAAGTATCAAAAGTGTATTGGACAGTGTCAAAAGTCCTCAAAACTCAGCTCCTCCAATTGAATTACCAGAACGTGATTGTGAATGTGTACCTATAACAGACCAGAAAAGACCAAATTCCATCGACCTCAAAGGGGTCACTAAAGATAATGTTAAAGATAAACTTACTTTTAGCTTCAGTATTAATAAAGATACCTTAACAGATCCAATTCCAAATTTGAGCTCTATTCATGATGGACCATCGTCTCTTAGTTCGAAAAGTTTTACAGGTTCACTTATTGATATTCACACAGAAAGTGTGAAAGATACTAAACCTACACCGTTAACTCGTCAAAGATCATACACTGTGTTGAAACCTAGTCCTTTACTTCTAGCTCATTTAGAAGTTCAGTCACTAAACACAGGTGTTGAAATGACATCCATATCTATGAGTGAATCATTTTCTAACCTTAGTTTGGCAAATAAAAAACGTAGGAGCTGGGATTTGGAATCTGCCAAAGTTAAATGGTCATCTATGGCATTAGAACTGAAAGAGAAGAATATAGCTAATAGTGCCGAAACTAATGGAATTACCAAAGATCAGTCTACAAAACCGGCAACCAGAAAGACTCAACAATCAAGTGTTCCAAGGGCGAGGTCAGTGGCTCAAGAGAGGTCAAAGCGAGTTATTCCATCGCCGAAAGTTGTGAATAAGTCTGAACCAATCCAAAAACCCAAAAAGTCCTCAAGTCCTGTGAGAAATACAACCATAAATCATAGCGCAACTAAATTGCCTTCATCTGATAAACCTGTAGTTCAAAAGAACGAACCTACTGTTAATAAACCTCAATTGATTTCTGAATCAGACGATCCCGCAACGCGTGTCAGGGAGCTTTATGAAAAGATTCAGAAACAACAGCTTATACAAATGGCGAACTTGGTTGAAAAACAGAAACGTGAGCAGATCCTCCTACAACAAGTATTTGAGGAGCAGAATAATTTGCTATTTACACAATTGAAAACAATTTGTCCCAAATCTCCCAACGAAATCAAGGAAGCTTGGATAGATAATAACAAGGAAGCTTCAGATAGAGGACCTGTGAGTTTAAGTCAGTTGATAAATCGAAAATCTCCTGAAATCAGTGCATACGAAAGTCCGGTAACGTCAACTCTAACCGATACGCATAATTATATTAATCATTGTGATAACGTACTCAAAAAGAGTCGAGTTATAACAGGAAGTATCAAGAAATCGCAACCGAAGGTAAATACTCCACAGCCAGGTGATAAAACAAAATCACCAAAATCTCAGTCCGAAGGAAGCAGAACGCGGACTCATTCGCCAACTCCACGAAATACGTCAGCATCCAGAAAGCTTGTTTACGAAACAAGTTTATCCTCCGAACGAGATTACGACCCTATACTCACCGATCGAACGAACGACACGATGGCGGATTTAAATGTAACCTTTCCTTCTGACCATAGCGAAGACTGTCGACCTCATTCTCAAAATAACATAGTTATGAACAACTCGTGTCCAAAAGATGTCTCAATAGTTTGTCAAAACTCTGTACTGATAAGAGCACCTAGTGCTAGACCAAATGAAAGAGCAGTCCGAAGTATGGAGGAGGCCAAACCGAATCAGTTGAACAGTATGTGTATACGTACGACCAGACGTAACGTTTTCAGGCCACCTACTGCAGAAGAAGTAAGTATATTTCGTTTATCTATTGTAGTCTCGTTTGTTTTGTTACTAGTTCATTGTTATTTTCATTAAAACATTAGTAGGAAATCGTGTACGTTGCAAAGTTTCCTATTTTCACTCCTTCCTTATTGTCGCTTTTTGCTTCTTTGCCACGGTTTTAATATTTTATCATTTTCCTCGCAGTCTGCTCTTTTAATTTTTTTTGTTTGAATTTTGTCTCCGTCCATAAGAATATTTATCCTATTTCTTTCTGTCTCTCTTCCTTCCTGTTAAAGCCTAAAGCCAGTTTTGTCCCTCCGATTCTATATTCCGAATCCAATTCCCAACGCTTGCGATCCTGTTTTCTGCAGTGTCTTTTCCAAATGGTTTATGATTCACAATTTTATGTACGCACCAACTTATAGTGTGCCGCGGCTACGACTATCGTGGCGTATGCTAAGGGCTACCTGGTCCGTCGGTTGATGAAGACGGAGCGCGTACAGTCCACAGTGCAGACGATCAAGGACGCATTGCTGTGCGCACTGCAACTACACCAGGATAGAGAGGGGATCCGGGGAGCTGATGTGGATTTGCATCGACGTTTGATCCAACAGGTGATGGAAGATCCCTCATAAAAAACTTCATACCTAACTTAAATTTAGTCGCAAATAACTTGAACTAAATGAAGTTTGGCTTAAGTCAGGTTAATATTAGGGAAATTTTTGAGAACATCTAAGGCATGCTTGTTGAGCTTATCATAAACTATCTACGCTACTATCAATGTTATATTTGGAGTTTCTCCAAGCTTGACCAATCGGCGGTAATTGTGTGCATTTACATTTAGTTTTTCTGTGTGGTTGTGGTAGCACTTCATTTCATTTGCATCGTTAGGAAGTGGTTGAGATATGTATGTAAATGGAGTTAGTCGTCATCATGTCTTCCAGTTATATCATAGTTTCGAATTATAGTACATTATTTATTTATTGCGCTTAGCTATATAGGGAGGCATACAATGAGACATCAAATCTAATGGATCTCTATATATGGCACGCATAACTACTATTAGCGCAATGATTTACATTACGCTAAGTTGGACTGGGCGTGTTGGATCATACGCTGACTGTATCTAACGGTTAAACTTTTGACCGTCCTAATAAATTGAGCGTACAGTAAATTGAATAAGAAGTAATTTTTCAATGTTCTCCGTTGAATAGTCGAGAACAGGACATACAAAGTAAGCTACACGAATTTGACCACGTAAGTATTTTCACTTCTCTTTTTCTTACGCTTTAGTATATTGGTAACTGGTAAGATAGGGTAGTTTCTTTAGTAAACCAATCATAATACTAAGTAATTTTTTATAATGCCCAGCGTCATTCTTTTGCCTCTTCTGTTTTTGACAAAATTGTCATAATTGCTTGTCCATTAAAGGCACTCTTGACCTGGCTTTCATTTAAGATTACTTCGATTTGATCAGGAACTGAATTCTACCTGTCCTTATTATTATTTATCTTATAAATCTATGACACTCAAATGTATGAAATGTAATTATCAATACTTCCAACGGACAAGAATGACATACGTATTTGTATGAGTTACGGAAGTTTTATACTAATACTTGGTACATTTCATAACATTTATCCCTTTTATTCCAAATGAAACCCGTATAAATTTTACATATATTGGGTTGATTGGTAGAGAATGCCATCAGTAAGTCCGCCCTTTGTAACCTAGTTTTAGGTATACAATAAAGAATTAAAAAAAAAAAAAAAAATATATATATATATATTGTCATGCCTATTTCTCTTTGCGGTAGGCAAAGATTAAGGATTTTCAGCTACTACGTTCCTGGCAGACTTTCCCCATCTTCTACATTCATTAAAATCGTTACACATGTTCCTCTTTTGAAGGAACTTCTGAGCCAGTCTTCTTTTCTGATATCTCCGATGAGATTCACGTCCAATTAAAGTCCTAGCTCTACTTCCTCGTCCCTGTAGCTCGGGACCAGAATAAGAGCTACGGTATCTCCTGCCTGTCGTAAGAGGCGACGTAAAGAAGACTTGAGGGGTTGCGAGGGGCTATCGTGTGTGTCGATGTGTGGCCGTATACCGTCGGGGGAATCGGAGGACATAGGAAGACGCATTAAGCTTCTCCCGAGTGTTGGGCCCGTCGTGGCGTTGCGCTAGGAGGACACCGGTGCGTTCCATTGAGCGAGATCCCGGAGCCCTCCTATTAGCGCCGAGGAAGACCACCGAGGGGATATTAGTGCGGCAAAAGTCCCACATAACCCGGTTTCACTCCTAGGGTACCGGGTACCTTTTGAAGGTTTCTACCGTAAACAAAAAAAAAGATTTACTTCCTCAACCTTACCAAGATTTACACTCGCCTTATAATAATGTTATACTGTCAATGTCCCGTTACCCAGATAACAGCAGCTTGTTACGCCCTGCACGACACTTTCGTGGCGAGCACGCCGGAAGAGCGCTGCGTGATGATTGCCACGGACCGAGGTCGCCGGCGGTCCTTGGCGATGCGACCGCCACCGCGACAGTACAAACCCACGTAAGTCTATATACATGAAAACTGATGTACCAGACCTTACTTTTACTACTTCTCATTATGTACTTAGTCACTCACGACAAACTTCTAGTTTATCAGATACTATCTGCCTTCATACCACCACATATGTTCCACCACATACCACATTACATATGTACCTTCAATGTCCTATTATGCTCTGTTCATTTTTTATATCCTTTAGAATACGCACGTCGCATCAAGGGTACATCTAGGTCCTAGGAATGAATTGACAGAATTTTACTAAAAGTATAGCTTTGCAAAAGTCGTGAGATACGACCAGAAGGTGATGAATATTTTTTCCACTAAATGAAAACTATATCGATAAAATCTTCACTATAAATATTCTTTCCATCAAAACAAATAAGCACACTAACACTACAGTTGTACTACAATAATCTTCATAATAATTCGCCATATTAGGCCTTTACAGAAGAGAATTACGACAGTTGATTTTCAGAGTAACACCATGCATCGAGTATTAGGAACTGTGACGAAGAAGTAAGCTACAGTGACAGAGTTGTTCATTGCGCAAACAAAGAAGACTGCAGTAGGAAAATCATAGAACATACTATGTCGAAATATATTTCTTTTTTAATTTCGCGATGAATTATATATTGTATTTATTTTAATATATGACACACAGGGACGTTATGTCGCAAAGCCACAGCGGCGCGTTTCCGACGCGCGTCAAGCGCACGCCCTCGTCGCTGATGACTCAGTCCAACTATGGTAACACCGCTCGCTATCGAGAATGTGGCCAGCTTACAAATTGTTTGCAGCATTAATTCACTGCGGAATGGCCACTGCTTTTTTGTTTTATGTTGTGTTGCCGTTAAAATAAATTGTTAACGTTCATTGCATTATGGGAAAGAGCAAACAGAATGTCTTCGTTTATATATAAAACGAAAATAATTGAATATCACCATTTGGTAGCACTCTCTCGATATACAACATTTTCTATCTCTCTCCTACATTCGAGTTATATACCTGCACGAAGTATTTAATCTATTTACTTATCTTTCTACTGTCCTTCTCATCTTATTATTTATCTATGTAACGTAACGTGCCTGTACTTGTAAATTGCTTACTGAATGGCATTTAATGAAAATTATACATGGTTACAAGATTATTACATCCCATTTTACGTTTTTACGGCACGTGTCTTTAGCGAAACTGGAGATATGGAGCATACCCCCACTAAACACCTGTAAGGTAGACTATCAGATATAAAGGTTATTGTACAACCAGTCGGTGAGATATTTTTGAACTGTCAATGACGACAACCAGGGCTGATTGCTCAACGTGTCTTTCGAACCGCGGAAAGGTTTGTTTTCCACTAGTCGTCACCCTTTTAGAAAGAAGACTGCGCCCAGCATTGCTTAACCTTAAAGATAGCTTAAAATCTGTAATATCAAGACTATTTTGGCTGTGATAAATACCTACACGTAAATTTATATGTTACGCATATTTTTTAATAGTCAAAACATACATATTATGTATTTGTATAACACTATCCCATGCTTTCATATTTGATTTATCATATTTTTTTAAATATAGTGTTGAATGAAAACCTTTAATATCACACCACACATCCATGGTTCTCGTCTACTCGCAAATAATGGACATCGCCCAATAGCGTTTGCTGAAAATAGTAAAATTTTACCACAAAGTTGTTATTATTGACTGCTCTAACGTTGTATCAATCGACAAGAAATTTGCTCTAATAGAAATAGCCCCATAAGACTTTCCAACAACAGAGGCCAACAGAGTGTTTTCTTATTCATTCATACCGGATGTTTTTGTAATATAACATGTCACTGTGCACTTATATTTACGTTTAAAGTGACATGTTTTATTCAAAAAATAAAAAAAAACATAGCACCGACATAAAATGCTCGGTTCGATGCTGTATTTACTGGACTAAAGGGGGAACGAAATTATCAAACAGTCTTGTCAAAATGTATCATTATTCTTATTGGAAAAATTATTGTTCCACTCATGTATGTTATCATTTGCATGTCTTGTATGCATTAAGCGTATTTAGGATTAAGGTAGAAGCGCAGATATTCCTTTTATGTATTGTAAGAACATTGTTTAATGTAATAAATAATTGTGTGTGTGCAGAGACCTTTAGCAGCGAGAAGTGCGGTATGCGCGCGCGCTACATGCCGAGCCCGCGGCGCCGGCCGTGGCGCTGACCCGCCGGCCACTCTACTGACGTGCCGGGCTCCGAAACGATATAGTCCATAGCTGTACTTCATCTGTCCGTCGACTTGTGTCTATATTATTATGTATGTGCTACTAATTCAACAGTGTGGTTACGTTTTTAACGAATGCTCAGTTCTTATATTTTTCGAAACACATTAATATCCTGTAAAATATTATTTGCGTGATATTGAAGTGAAACAATATTCTAGTAAACTTTTACGTAAGTTCATAACTCATTAGTGCTCGTAAATCATATTGTACATATATGGGATTTTTTAAATTTTTTACCATCTGCCTACAACGCGACCGCTGATAAGTACACGTACAAATTTCCGGTTATAAAAACAAACAGATATAATTTTAGAAAAAAAACAAATAGTCTTGCTCATCGCACAAATATTTTTCTGATAGGACCACATACACGGCCTCTCCGCGGTCTAATATGTATGTACGTAGTCTAATATATACCTATATAGATTGGATTAACACGGCCAAAATATAACTTCATATTTCATAACCACTACTTGCATGACTATTGTTTCGAAAAGTCTACAAATTATTGCATTTAGGAATGATTTATGTATGTTGGTCATTATGAGTTACACGGTCCTGTGAATGCCTGCTTGTTGTATCAATGGAGACAGCGCAAGCCTTGCGACTTGCCAACATTGCATGTGCAATGTGCAACAATTGTGTGCCCATGGTAACATTTTTATTCGACTTGTAAATTAAAAACACCTGTCATTAGCGCACATAATTACATATAAATAAATATTTTACAAGATCTTTAGACATGTTGTAACACAACTTGCATTGTATCGTTTCCGGAATATTAAACTGCAAAGGAATTAATGTATGTGTGAAGCGTTGTGCCTTCTGTGACATTTAGGAACAGTGAGAAAGGGCGGCCATCTTTAAAACCATGACATTCAGAAGACTTCGAGTTTCACGACGCTTTTTATTATTTTCACTGCTTTAATAATTTATATGTAATATTTTTAAATTTATACTCGTAATATTTTAGTGGTGCATTTTATATTTACATATTGCCTTTAGATACTTGTCGAGGTTGTAATCGCATTTCTTTAATTTAAACATCACCAATAGTTTTTAACGATGAATATCGAAGCACTTCGATACGAAACTTAAGTTTTACAAAACAAGACTACAAAGTAATGATAAATAACTAAAGCATTTGTAGCGTGTAAGTGATAAATCAAGGTTGTATTCTGCAATGCAAAGCTTCCAATGTTCAGGTGCTTAGCAAACAAACTAAGTTATTTCGAAGGTTTTATTAATCAGTATGGTGCGGTGCACTTATCTAAAGTAATGGCTATTTATAGGGAAGCTATATACTTAATAAGTCTGCCAATATTTAGTGTTTTATACCTAGCTGTCTTGTGTCAATAATTTGATGGTAACCAATTAGGAATAAGAATATGACAATGATACTATGTTAATTCTTCAAGTTAAATATATCTATATTATCACTGGTTAATGTATGTACATCATGTATATTGAAAAGCTACCTAGAACTTTATTTTCTCTAGTCATTAACACAATTGGCAAAGTTTTGTAAACCATATTTATATTTTTACTTTACGTAACATTAATTTCTCTTTCCCGCCGAAATACTTGTTTTTTTTTTGAAATATTAGATTACAGGCTAATGTTCGCCATGGCCGTTTCCATACCATACCATACAATTTAATATAATTTAATTAAAAACTCGTAGTTGCTATAAATGGAAAAAATAAAATACTAAGTATATACTTCATATTTGGATTCCATTTTCGGTCTAATGTATTCTTGCTACGTTAATTTATGCAATTGTATTATTACCTAATTATCCCGCTTGTTTTTAAGTTATCATAAGGTTTTCCATACACCCCTTACGCTTATTTAAATTTAAAGAATTTACCCAAGAACCATGTATAAACGATATAAACGATGTTTTTAAATAATGATACATTGCTAGAATGTAACCCCTATACAAAAATTTAGACTATATTTTTTCTCGACTAATTTTTACGCAATAAACTATTTAAAAACTATCAGTGTTTCAATAAAACGAATACGTGCTCCAATTTTATTTATTATCATTCCTTATACAGACCCATCAGATTTCAACATTTAAATATCCAATAACTTTTGGTGTAAAAACAATGTAGTATCACGTAAATGATCGTGTGAGCAAACAATTAACTACCATAAATATATGAAAGATATCAGTAGACATTACAAGCGTTTCTTAAAGCACATAATAAAAAAATCTTCACACACAGTTAACACTATCATCACTGTACAATCTCGTCTATCGCACCAATCTGGACACTGCGGGGCACACACGAGCCTAATAAAACACTACCTATTCACTTACACATTTCGCCTTTTAAAAATACCATCGGCAAGTGAAATTCGTTTGGAAACACGAAACGGCCACGAAATGTGCCGACGTGTTGCTCTGTCGGGGTAAATATTACTTTTGGCTCGTGATGTTTTTGACGATGTTTTTTTTTTGTTATTTTTCTAGTCCTTAAAACATTAAGGCAAGGTGTACTTGACATAGGGCACTTCCACATCGTTGCCGTCATCGTCAT
The DNA here is from genome assembly GCA_018248815.1 of Croniades pieria auraria. Lineage (NCBI taxonomy): Eukaryota > Metazoa > Arthropoda > Insecta > Lepidoptera > Hesperiidae > Croniades > Croniades pieria. The sequence goes on from DWJK01000084.1 coordinate 16,717, forward strand.
TGCAACACAGCTCGAACACAAGCGCTTTGACATGTGGCTCCAGCTTCTTCTTAGATACCTTGGTCACAACTTCGGACATTGGTAGATTCAGTCTCTCCTGGCATTTTGCTTTAGGCATGAAAAATGAGTAGAGCATGCACACACCCTGAGACAGCATGGTTATTTCAAGTTTATGTTCGTTCTTGAAGTAATCTAGAAACTCTTGAAGAGTGACTTCACCCTTGACCTCAAATCGGTCCCAAAGTGTCCATTTCTTATCATAGTATGTGTTGGTTGGAGCTGCTATTGGTTCAGAGAAACCAAAGAAGGGTAAAGCTAGGTTAACAAAACCATTCTTAAACACTTCCAGAGTGTTAAAGCCTTGTGCAAGCTTGTATAGTTCGAGGCAAACTAAGCCAGCAACCACGGAGGTGGTAGTAGCGATGGCAGGGATGATCTTGCCAGCAATGAGTTTAGAGCGATGTCTATCTGCTGGTGGTATTTTATAATTAGCTGCGCGAAGATTAGACGCCGCAACAATGAAATCCATGTGGAAGTTAGTATCATCATCTTTCTCAAACTCGAGAGGAGTGATCTTGAGGTTTCCGAGCTTACTGGGCGGAGGCAGTTCAGCGATAATGTTCTTCACCTTGTCCTGATCCATTTCGTCGTTATTCTGTTGCAGCTGAGCATCAGTAACTGCAATCTTGATTCCAGATCTAGGACTGAATTCGGGTACCTGGAAGGAGCATAGTTAATGATTGGAGCGCTAACAATTATTCTTTTCTTCGTATATGTATAATTGAGATAAAAAAGGCACACTGACAAAAATATTAAAGTCGCAATGTATACAAAGCTATAGAGACCTGCACCGCCGCCGCGAGCCTGGCGATGCGCTGGCGGTCCCCGTGCGGGGGCAGCCCGTACACGTGCGCGCGCAGGTTGGCGGCCGCCACCACGTAGTCCACGTGCAAGTCGTCCTCGGGGTCGAACTCCAGGGGCGACGGGCACCTCTTTGGGCCCGACCAGAAGGGAGCGCCGCTAGTGGTCTGCTGGTCCGGCGGGAAGTTGTAAAGCAGCTGCTTGATCTGGTTCGAGTACTGCGTCTCCCAGCGCATTCTAGCCCATGTCACGCAGTCTTCGAAACTCAGCGGACGGTCGTTTATCGCGTTCTGTAAACGAAAAAGATAGTAATATCCAGATATCATTAGGTTTACAATCTATATGTATAAAACAAAGTCGTGTGAATACACCGTTTATAACTCAAGAACGGTTGAACAAATTTTTATGATTTTTGTGTTTTTGGATTTGTCTTCATCCGGAATAGGATGATAAGTATTAAAAGACATGATATTCATCAATAAAAAATGTATCATTAAAAACATTAGTCTAGCCGTTCATTTGTTATAAATGGTATAAAAAAACGCAACTGACAGCTCACGTAATGTTATCTATGGTTCGTTTTGAAAATAACGCAAAACGTTGAAATTGAAGTTAACCGGTCGATGCATTTTTTTTGCGCGAGTGTTACGAGTTTCTACGAGAATTATTATAATAAATGTTACTGTGTCAATATTATTATTAAAAATGCCGTGACCAAGAAGATCCTAATCTTTCCCGACAAAGCCGTAATGCAATCAATATTCGGAAGATTGCCCATGAATCCACTGAAGAAGGTCGAGAAATGGCATGGGAAGGCCACCTTCGTATGGCCCAACATCGTGCTTCTCAAACAGAAGAGCAGAGAGGCAGCCCGTGAAATGACACAGTTGGCAATGAAAAATCATATGGCTCATCACACAATGAAGAACGAGATTATCCTTTCGTTTCCATTGGTACAGTGGAAGTTGTTTGCAACCATTGTGGCATGTTAAAGTTTGCTGGGGAAACGCCTGGATCGTGCTGCCTTAATGAAAAAATGAAATTAGCATGACTCTGCCACCTGAGCCACATAAATTGCTTCATAGCGAAACATCAGAATCAAATTCAAATGATTTCATTTGGGGCAAGCATTGTCGAAGAGCATGGATTTAATCAATCATTCAAAGTAATTTATCTTAGAGAGTTAGAAAAATAGTAATAGAGATAGATAAAAAATATTAAATGAATAGTGGTTCATTTAACTCAAAACTAAACAAAATATTTGGCGTTTTCAAATCAGTAATAATAACACTGCTTACGACTACAGATTCAAGGTCGGATTCACCATAGAATTGGATCATTGCAACCTCTAAAAGATGCACAACATAAATTGTTACAAATATATTTCATGGGCTATACGGAGGAACAACTTGATCGATGACAAGAGATCAACAGAGCAATAAAAAGAGAAATTCTACAAGGTCTACAGCAACTTCTTCATGACCGTCATGCATTGATCAGGTTGTTCAAGCCGGCTTTTCAGTGTATAATGACTACAAAGCCGTGATAATAGAATTTATTTCCTTATTTTCATAAAATTATAAATAAAATTTTAGTTGAAAATAACAGGGCTTAGGTTAGGCTAAATTGACTGTAGGCGGTACGAAGTTCGACGGGTCAACTAGTAACGTTATAAAACTAAAAATTTTATCAACATCGTGTAATGTTTGCCCTTAAGCTTGATTTCGATTACAACATGTATGGAATTCGCTGTCGAATTCGATTGCTAATAACCCAGAACAACTCTAATAGATTATTATTTCTAAAATGACAATATAAAGCAGTGTACACGGAGTTATGCACGGGGCAACTTACGCGAACACTCTCGAGGGCGTCCAAGGGCTGGCTGCCGGGCAACTTCATGGTGCGCTCGAGGAAGTGCGGGTCGCGCAGGTACTGCGCCGCGTGCTCGGCCGCCTGCCGGAACAGGCCCTCGAACTCGTCGCGCGCCCACTGCAGCGTGTGCTCGATAGCGTTCGGGAAGTTCTTCAGCGTGCAGATGGGGATGCTCTTCTCCGGCGGGTCCTGAGACGAACTGTACGACTCGGTCAGGAAGGGAACTACGACCTGAAAAGTACCAATATATTTTGCATTTAACAGTAGTGAAAATATATAATTCGTATCTATCATTGATTTACTGCACGCTTTCGATGGACCTTGACTAATATAAATAGGCTTGCGTTCCACCCGCGTTTACATAATTACGACGGCGGACGATCAATATGTTGAGTCTTTCTTTTCTTTATTTTCTCACCTTGACGACATGGGAACGTCTTTGAGAGGTAGACACATTATATACATGCATATTTTTTATTTATTTAGCATAGGCCAGCACTTGACCACGGCCTTGCATCATGTAAAGCAAAAGTATGACCAATATAAACATACCTGCGTGTTCCCCTTGGTGCCGAGTGTGCCGCTCTCGAGCAGAGGCTTCCTGTAGTACACGCAGCGGCGGTCCATGTAGATGCGCGCGTCCACGTTGTCCAGCGCGTTGGCCACGCCGTCCAGCTGCTCGAAGAACGCGTCATCGTACACCGCCTCCGTCTCGGGGCACACGCGGTTCTCTTGCGCCAACACGTTCATCGATGGATTCATGCGTTTGATGACCTGGGAAGTAAAAAAACAATTTTTTTTAAGTCATCTTATTTCTAGGGTCATTTTCAATTAGTTATGTAGATATATTTTGAATTTTTTTATTAGTATAATGTTATTAGTATAGTGTCACGCAATGACTAAGGTAACACCAGTGGTTTACTCTTTTGAATGTAATGTCTGTTGACATTTAACAAGTTGTGCACAGTACACAAAACTTTATGGGAACTTTATAGATATAACTATGATCCGGGGATAATGTAAAGTTATAAGGAAGACAAACTTTAGCAGCAGTGCTGGACTTGGGCTTTTGCACGTCGTAGGGCCTGAAGAGGAACTGGCGGTTGAGGTTGGACTTCTCGATGAGGTCCATATCGGTGACGGTGACACGGCCGCCGTCTGCGCCCACGCCGATCATCGCGAAATTCTTCAGCAGCTCGCACCCAATGGCGCCAGCGCCTGATTTACAATTATATTCACTATTATTACCTTCATATAATTTTACCATTTTTAACGTATAACCGGTAAAAGGAAGCGATGTTTTCAAATGAATGGTCTAATTTAAGTATAATTTATTTTTACATCTTATGTTGTTTTTTAGATCTATAAGATGTCCAATTTATAAATAAAACTGCACTTCAGTTTTATAGCAGTTAAGTCTAGACAACAACAAGGACAACATTTACGAAGTGTCATACGTTTTTATGATAATACACCTGTCATATTTCTTTAAACCGTAAATGAAATGAATAAGAAAAACAATATTGTTTTTCTATTTTCCCCGTTTCCTCCCCATTACGTGAACTTAAAAACGAACTCCATTTAGCGTCACGTTTTCTCGTCACGTGGTCGATAAGTCGTACGCGCGTTAGCAACTCCGCAAAACGACTTATTCGTTCGAAGTAAATTAGGGTGAGATGTCGACAAGTTTTAGACTGTGATATTTTTTCCTCATTGCGGCCAACCTTAAACGCACTAATAATAGACATTAGTACATTTTATTCACGAGTAAGATGAATTAAATGAACAATATTTTGAATGCACTAAGTTTCCAATTCTCGCTTTACCGCGAAAGTGCGTACACTGTGATCTTGTTACACGGTTGCCTAACAATGGCTATGTGTACATTCAAATACGCTTTTAGCTCACCCATATTCTAAGAATTCTACGAATAATTATAAGGTATATTTAGCAAGTAGTAGTTCCTACGGGATATTGGGTTAAACTGAAGCATAAAGCCAATTGGTGCAAAACCTTGGTGGAGTTTTTTTTCTCACATGTCAATCTTACAATTAAACGAAAATTAAAATATCCAAACTATTAGGATAGTGCCGACGATTCTTTGATTCGGTTGTATTCTATGTGCGTAAGCCTACAAAAGACTCCAAAATAGTGCGTTTTGCACAATAGCATGGTGTGATTTTAGTCTCTTATTTTGTATTGCGGCTATTTATTGCTGATATTTATTACTAATAAGATTCTTCCACATTTGAAAAATCTCATAAGGAAACAAGAAATAGCTATATGATGATATAGCTTACCGACGATGAAATATTTCTGCTGTCCGAGCTTCTTCTGGAAGTCTGCCCCGAACACAGCTACTTGTCCGTCATATCTCGAGCCAACTGCCTTGCAGTTGTCTTCGGTGAGTGCTGACCGATCTTTTGGCAGGCACTCGATAGCGTCCAAGTACAACCACTGCAAGATCGGGTGAAACTTGCCGGAGCACGCCTTCATCACCTCTTGAGCGACTACGCCGCCAATCGCCGCGTTCATAGGGTTCAGGTCACCAGACGATACCTGGTGTACATTGAACAGTTACATATAAGCACATAATGTAGGAGTATATATGTAGAGAAATTTCAATACGGTTGTTCAATATGAAATTAAAACAATGGACACAATATGGAAAAATCTAGTTTGTTAAAATGCACTAGCTTGAGTCAGTAACACAAAGCAATGTTTGAGAGAAAATTGGCCACTGTGATAGGGGCTATGGCAGCTAATCGATAGGGTTCCAACGTCCTATTAAGTTTCGCTAATAACTGTTCCATTCAAATTTAGCACAGCCAACAACAAGTTTTGGAATCCATCTATCCATCAAAACTGAGGAACACTGCATCGCATTATCAACAGCACCGGTTTCACATAGGGCTATATTTCTGTTTTTTGTTGATTTCTGCTGTTATAAGTGGCGCAAGATATTTATTTCTTTGACATTGATTATAAAAGTTATGTGCCACTAACCTTGCAAAATGTTTCAAGCAAATCAATATTAAGTTCTATTTCGCCATCCTTAAACGCTGCTTGTTCTTGTAACAGCGCCTTGGTGTAATCGACGAACTTGGTGGCGTCGGCATTGGACCACGGCTTGGGGAGACGACCCTCGCCCGACTCGAACTTGTGCAGAGCGGCGAACGCGATATGAAGTTGTTGAGGGTAATCGAACTTCCCAAAATCGGTGATAACAAACTCGGGGCTTCTAAATGATTCCTTCAGGGATTTAAAATGAAGCTTCTTGGGCATCTTCACCTGCGTCACAATACCTCCTCGCTCGTACTTCGAGAATGTTGTAGTGTCGCCAATACTAAACGTATAGGGACCCAACACCTTAATTTTGCGTGGTTCGCATCCGTTTAGTTCAGTCATACCTTGTACCTGGCAACAAAAATGTTGTGTTAATCATTCATTGCCAAGATATATCAATACATATTGCGTTATCAGACGACAAAGAGAAAATGAAGTCTTGAAGTCTTATTGTTACACCTAGAGTTGTACTACGATACAATAGAAAATTATAATTATAGGCGATAAACATAAATAGGTTCCATAAAAAGTAAAATAGTCTCTATGAACCATAATTACACCGCTATTGATTTGTAGCCACCACATATTATAATATTCAAAATGAATACGTCAATAGGCCTTCCACTACATTCAGGTCAAGGAAAAAAGTAATGGCCGACAATAATAAATTTAAATGTAGAACTAATGTTTGCAAATTTAAAAAGTAGTCAAGTGCTATTCGGATTTCTCTTACAGAAATACCTTCACAAGTTTTTACTTTTTCCCTGATAGTTTTAAATGTTAATTGCGTAGTTTTCATTTTTGTATTTATAAAATACATTGTAGTGATCATCATAAGGCTATCCAAGTCCACTGCTGGATATAGGCCTCCGGTGTGGGGTTTTTGCCTTTTATTCCCGCACTAAATATGCAGTTTGGAGATCACAAAGGAGAGCTTCCACCTACGCTGCTGCCCCTAGGAGGTCAGAGCTCGTAGCCAGACTGACCCATACCATGATCAACCAACGCCATGTAAAGCTGTCTCACGACACCCTAGTATACCAGCATGGGGTCGGGCGACATATTATTTCTTCGCCTCGACACAAATTGATAGTTACAATATAATAATGGTATTAGATAAAATATTTTATCAACAATATAATTCATTCAAACGAAAATCAATTACAAGCCTTTATTTAATTGAATTAAACTGATAGGAATAATTTTTATTCTTCAAATACTGCCTGTCTTATCATTACAGCACATTGTCTTATTATTAGACACTAATCATTATCTGTTACATTACTCATTAAATTTGTCTGAAAGTCATTAAATACTGTAATGTTAATTGGCATTGCATATTATATACAATAACCTGAGGTAGAACCATACAATCTATGTTTTTACTTGAATTAAACACACATTGCAAGAATCGACAACAAGAATATAATTTCAAGTAAGTCATCCCCAATTGATGATCATATATTGTGTCAATATTGACATATTTTATTTATATCATACACAATCTATGTTGCAGGCCATATTTAATTTGAACTGAAGCTAATAAGCATCCCCAGTCAATCTCAAATTTGGCATCAAACCTATATCTTTATGAATAGACGATGTTTAAGTACTGTTTTAAAACAAAAACATGCACTATTTCAGTGGCTAATAAAGAGTTGTTGTGGTCCCTACATCCAAATAAATATTTAAATTAAAAAAAAAATTATGCCTCGCATGTATTGTGCACACATAGGATTTTTACATATAGATATAGGATTTAATGACAGACTTGGGATACAACAAAAAACTGTATACATAGAAACAATTATTACCAGTTTTTTGAAACAAAAAACTTTTTAAAATTGCTAATTTAACTTACAAATCATATGCCGATCCAATTAAACATAAGCTTGTTAGACAAAGGTTAGTAGGTGTTAACAAGCATATATGGCTGAATAGATCATGCCTACATTCATTGCTGCTTCTTATGTAAGTATTTTAACACTAAATGAAATGGAATACCGAATGGCTCTGTTACACTACTCTGTAATTAGCTGTATGAGATATGTATTGCTATTATAATCATTTCCAAGATCTGCTATATAAAGAAATAAAAAAAAACCAATGCTTTTGCACACTGTGTAATACATCCTGTATATAAACAATGAATAAAACCATGTATAATGTAGTTATTAATAGTTATTACTTTATAATTATATGGCTTCTTATAAACTGTACAAGTAATTAGCTTGTAATATTTGATTTCAATCTTTACCTACCTACTTAATCTATTTTCACTGTTACTTTTACCGTAATTCCTGTATGTCCAAGAGTTAATGAGTAACTGTGCCTCAGTAGGTGAATTATTTTAAATCCTTAATAAGAAAAAGAACAGCATATTTGTTAAACACATTATTATTTGAGAAGCGACATGAGGCCATATTATAAGCAAACAAGAGTATATCCACTGTGATAACTGTAATTATATTAGAAGGAGAGTGGTGTGTAACAAATGGTAGGTTATTATTAGATATGTCAATAAATACTAAAGTTTTAAATAACAGCATTCTCAGTTTGTACTTCCCTAGTCTAAATGTATGTGTCTACCTCACCTTACAAAGTGGAATACAGATGTGACCACATTTTAAAAACGCTCATTGGCTATGCCTCCACAAACATACTAATGGCGCGCAGTCTCCGTCGCGACCGCGCTGCAAGCGGCGGAGCTCATGAGGAAGGATCTCGTAGAGGTCCGAATCTAGTCGGACCATCCCGAAAAACGTACGTGAGTTTAGCCAGTACATTTTTAATCCACATACACTAACCAAAGAGTTTAATGACTTTAAAATTCTCATCTTTTTATTTTCTCATCTATTTGTTATTCAAATTCTATTCAGGTTTTTAGAGCATAGATGAGAGTATCAGCTATATAAAATAAAACCCACTAGGTTACATGTTGTTAATAAATTGTCATAAAAATTAAAGAATAATTCATCTAATTCTTCCAATCAATTAACTGTTTGTGTGAGTAAGGGTTACAAGTTGTTCAGTACTATAATACTCCCATCGTGCCAATTAAAGCATACCAATGTTATTATAATAGGTCATAATTGTAGTCACCAGTCTTATATAGTTTTTAATATGATGGAAAATTCCCATAACTCAGGAATTCATTACATAAAAGATATCCTAATGAACTAAGTTAGAACTGTATTGCTGGAGAACAAATTCATGCCTATTTGTAATTGCCCACTATTTACATACATTTTTATTTTTCTTTAAACATAATATCAAATAATTACATTTGCAATAAGTCTTGAAGATAATGTTTTGATCCAAAAAACAATGTTTGTTATTAGGGCTTCCATCTTGAAACTCAAGTAGCATCAGCTTAACTAAGATTGTTAATGCCTACACTATATGATTCATCACATTTTTTTAAATTACCATATATGTTATATGCATTGTATTACATAATTTACACCTGCACATTAGCAAGCATACTCTATCTGAGACATTCAAATGTGTGGTACATGTATATTCAAGCTAGCTTAAATGGTAAATGAAAATATTGAACTTTGTTATACAACTTGTATAGAATCAAAGGTGGCGAGCTGCATATTTTGTCAAAAATGAGATTTTAGTATGCTTGTGCAAGAAATTTAATATAACGGTTGTACTGTGGTTCTTTTATTATTAAGAACTGCAAATTGGCATTAAAATTGAGTTTAAAATATCGGTTTGGTTTCTACCCCAGCAATCTGCAACCACAAGATTGAATTGTTCACATGGTTTAATGGCACCACTTACAGTTTACATAGAATTGTTACTCTGCTATTAATTGATTTAAATTTGTTTTCATGGTGAATGTTTTACAATTTTCGCAGAATTCTAAAGATGGATGGTCATGCTATGTCTGTAAATAATAAATCGCTGGATAACAGTAGAGTAGCCCTGAAAATTGTAAAGGTTAATTGTGAAGACGCTCAAGTATATATATGGCAAATATTCAAGGGTTTGCATACTTTTTAATGATGTTTTCCATTACCGGTATGCTAAGTGATATTAATAAGTGATATTGATTGGTTTAATCTTAAAACACATAATTTTTTGGTAAAAGTAGGCTAAATTTTAATCCATTACGCTATCACTGCTTGCCATTATGATATATAAAATCTTACTTAATAATATAGGATGGACTATTTATTGGCAATCATTAAATCTCATTGTATATCATTAGTTACTTTGACACTACTTTCAATACAAAAATGTTTAGAGTCACTTTTTCACATCACTAAATCAATTGATTTACCTTTTACTAATGTGTAAAAATATTGAAGTTGAACAAACTTAAAACAAATAGTAAACTCCATGAATTACCTGCGAAAATAACAAAATAAAAAAGGACTACAATCAAAATATGTGTCACTGATGGGACAAACTACTATATTCACTGACAAAGAACTGTTATAATATTGAGAGGTTGATCTCATTAAACCTGTTTTTTGACCCCCCAAATCCATAAACTTTTGGTAACAAATGAAACCCTGCAATCTGTCAGTTAGTTGGGATCAAATATGGCATTCTTCGACATTTAGGATCAAATCCAGCAATCTGTAAAGTTATACCTAAAATTTTAGCAATACTATCTGATGAATACTAAAGTTTATGTTATAATATAATTTTCAAAACTCCAATGCAAATAGTTCTAATATTTTTATTATTATATGCCCTTACAAACATTAAAAAATAGCTTTTTTTTAATTACCACAATTCCCCCCAAGTGCAGATCGCCGCCTTTGATTCTAAACAACTTATATGCATAATAAGTCATTTCAGATTCAGCCTATTAGAAAAACATCACATAAAACACATGAGTCATACATATAATGCTGTCTTTCTCTTATTGACAATGACTTCGATTTTTATCATAACATGTTAAGCTTAAGATACAAAAAACAAGTTCATTGATATTAATGAAGTCATTGTACTCTGAGGGGTCAGTGAGTCATCAAATGACTCCCTAACACTATAACATAAAGCATAATGACTATAGTGAAGAGTCATTGTCCAGATATTTCTAGTGACTAGTTTGGATAGTCAAAGTATCACAAATTGACTTATCAGATTGAAAATTAAGTATATTTTCATATTTTTCAGTAATTTGATATTAAACTTTATCAGACACTACTTTTTGAAAATCCATGTTTCATTGCAACAAATACCTGTTATTGTCATGCAATATGTACTGGCCACACCCTCCCACAAAATATGCACATACAAACATTATATTATATACACCATTATATATATCTCTACTGACACATGTAACATCCCTAAAAAGAACATTTGCAGAGCTGTAAGATCTCCAAAAATCAGTTATTAAATTGAGATTTTTGTCATATTTTCGAAATATACACTTTCGGTTAATCAAACGCTACAATCATATGGAACACAGCTAATGTTTAAACATATGAAAAGTCAGATCTGATATTGGCTTTTACAGAAAATTTGTTATATATATATTTTACAACACTCATTTTAAATTTTTACCACCACACATCACCTATGAATGAGCTGTGGTAGTCTATGGTCTAAGGCATCATTTCCTGAAAGTCTGCTGTAAATGAATATATTTATTGGACCTTAACATGTTATGAAAGTATGAAAATCCTCATATGTAAATCCTACATACATCTACTGTTTGTCATTTGATAGTTTATTGAGGTGTTTATAAATTACTGTGAATAATATTTAAATTTGGTAACATAAATACGTATTCTATTTCCATATAAACAGAAACTGAAATTTTATGACAATACATACCCTACTCTAGTTCCTTCTCAAAGTCACATATTGTAAATATGTTACTTAGGAACAGTAAAGAAGCAAGGATATAGGTCTGTGGTAATTTATGTAACTTTATACATACCTCACTAAAGGTAACATAATCTCCATCTTCAAGGCCATGACGGGTGTCATCCAAACATGTAACCACTGCTTCATACTCGTGGGTGACATCAGCTACCATGGCAGACACTGGGTTTTCACCAGTCACGTCTAAGACCGTGAACTCTGGTCCAAAATCGCAAAACACCTGGGAGAACAAGCCGCGAGTGTTAGCAATAATCAGAGCGATGTTGTTAGCGTGCGTGATGGCCGCTACGCGCTCCTGCTCCGCCCATGATGCACCAGTCAGCACCACTACACTGAATTTTTTCAAAAACTCTTCCGTCAGCGAGCCAGTATGAGCTGTTGTAGGCACGTAGTGATTAAGCTCAGAAAGTTGCTCACACGAAGCCAAGGCTCTATTCTGTCCTACTAACGTTTCGGACAAGTAAAACTGAGATGACAAATCAGCCACCGTGCATGTTTGCTCGTCATGCAAAGTGACAGACTTGACGCCACCAAGAATCACATTTTTCGCAATTTCGACTCCTAAGCCCCCTAGCCCTGAAATAAGGACGTCGGAGCTCGCCATCCGACGCATAGCATCGTGACCGAGAACATAGAGCTGCCTGGAGTACAAACTCTCATCGATTTCATCCTCCACGCGCGCTCCATTGTTCGCCATTGCTAAAGATTTGCAACGGGTCTCTCCTGTGTTCAACTTCCGCTTTTTCGCCGGGGGGTCAACGGAATTATCGGCGACTTCAGCACTAGACATCGGGCACGAACGCGCACAATTTTGACAGAATTTTGCTTAGCTTTTCTCCAACACAATCAAGAAATAATCTTCAAATGATTGCGAACGACATTCGCGCTTCGCTTCGTGAAGGCTTACTCACTGTCTTGAAGTTAGCTGCAAGCAACGTGGATACCGGAGAATATGATCTGCGGAAGTGAATTGTACCTCATGTTTTTTATAAATTTCAGAGTCAAACATATGCGGCAAATAAAATAATAGTGACAGTTAATTTATTGTGAATATGAGAATTTAATACCACCAATTATTACAGCGATTTTTAAAACCACACAGCAAAGAATCTACAAATTTAGCAGATTTCAAATTGTACCATAGATTATATATTATTGTATTCGATAATCAATATCATGACAGGAGCGTATTCCTAATTGAAAAAAAAGCTACTTAATGCTGGTCATCCACCTTTAAATTAAATAAACAATAAATTAAGTTTCCCCAGAACGTTACATATCTTTTATATTTATTGCAACTTACGTCTCTCACAATGATTACTTTAATTGTCAGTGTTAAATATTCGATATTTATTTCTTTAATAATCAGAATAAAAATTAGTTCTCTTAATTTCTATTAAATTGATAGAAGTTTATAAATGATGTACGAAAAAATTTATTACGTATTTACATGAATGTATGAACGCTCCGATGTTACCTTATATCTACATATCTAGATTTGGCTTCAAAAGATATTATTTCTTCCCTCCTCGTTATTTGATATAAGTTTACTTGTACGTCTACGTCTATTTAATATGCTAATAACAGATTCAATATTAATAAACTCTGGTAAAAATCTACATTAACGGTTTTTTTAAACATACCTCAAACACATAGAACTCACAAACGAAATAAGTTATGTGCGTATTGAAAATTATGTTTGTTGTGTGTTTCTTAAAAAAGAAAAGGCAACACTATTTTATTATTTTATTCTGAATTTTGTCACTGGAATGTCAAGAAGAAT
>DWJK01000085.1:0-30155 GCA_018248815.1 Croniades pieria auraria
ACGGCCTTAACCCTCTCAATATGAGAGGAGACCCATATTCCAACAGTGGAATGACAAATGGGTCGATTATTATTACTTTTTATTTATTATCACCATCAGCCTATCTAAGCCCACTGCTGCACATATGCCTCGCCTGATGGATTTTTGACTATAATCCCCACCTTGGACATGCGAGTTGGGTATCGTAGAGCACGCCTTTCCGAAGCGTCTTCGCTGCTGCCCGCAAACGACCAGGGCATGTAGTAGGGTCTAGGCAGACTGCACCATACCACTATCTGCCAGCGCCGGGTTTTGTCACCTCTTATGAAACCCGGGTATCCAACACGGATAAACATATTAGTAACATTATTATTATAACACAATATACCTAAAAGTTGTTTTTTATTCAAGTATTATTTAAAAATTAAATTAAAAAATCAAGGACAATGAAAATAAAACAGTATAGCTAATACTAAACCAATTTTAATGGGTAGGCACAGAAGGGTAGTACACTCCCACGTTTTGACAGTTTCATTATATGTCCCACCATGGCATAGAAGGTGAGCCTATTGCCATGCATCGGGCACAAAGCCAGACTCCGAGCCACTACTAGGAATTTCGATTTCAAAAAAACTAATAATAATTTGCCGAACCTGGGAGAATGATATATCATATATATGTAAAACAATACAATATCTGAAGTATCTACTGACTCGTAATTCATATTGAGGAAATGCGACATGTTGGCTCGTGTTCCGGCCACAAGGTGATAGAAGCCACACGTAGAACGTCATCAGTACATGAGGAATTTAAGCCAATGGTTTTAATGACCATTTCTGTTTGACTGGGCTGTTTGTCCAGTTGGTATTACGCTGATTGCTGAGTTGAACTGGTTAAGAGGTCAATTGTGGGAATCAAAGTAATAGGACTAGCACTAAAATTTGTTCTGTATTTAGATTTAAAAAATCTTAGTCTTACATATGTACCGAGTATGTATGAAAGTTTCTCGATATCACAAAATCTAGCTTTAATATTACAAAATCTAACAATTTGGTTATGGTCGTAAAAGCAGTTTTGACTGTCTATATTAATGGGTAAATCTTGCTTTGTAATTGGTTCACGGAATAAAAATATATCTCCGAGTAGAATTACACATTACTATTTCAAAACCCAATTAAATTCCGTTTTGTTTTCTAGAATAATCTAAAACAATAAGAAACCCATGAAATATTTTCTACATAAACGTATACTTACACTTTTTATACATTTATTTATAAGCAGTTATAAAATTAAAATGAAGCAAGCCGCCGCAGTACTCGTATAGTCTTCTATCCACCGGCAGTACTGGATGACAACCCCAAAAATACCCCGAAGCGCAATAAAATGCAAATAGCAGTTCTATATTGATTTTAAATTTTATTACTTAAGCCTTTGCACATTCGTTGACAAAAGCGTTATAAAGAAATAATTGTCGTTGTAGGATCCTAAAATGCAAATTCATCGTCTATATGCAAATAGATCGCTCGGACAACAAAGGTGGAGGCTGAACGACATAGCGAGTTGTAAAAAGCTTAGAGAAACAACAAAAGCAAAATGTTCCAGATATTACCGGGCCAACGGTACTTTCGACCGGGCGCGGTAAAAAAGGGTTGAACGTCAACAAATGACGGTTTTTGCCACTTTTTGCTGAACGAAATCCTTTTAACTTGATTAATGGACAATGGTATTAATTTTTGTTGAAATGTTCAGTTACGACGGCTTTCTCTATACAGATCATTTTAAACTAACGGTACACATATCTTTCATCTGACCGGAGCAGTTATTTTTAATATTTACATAATACCTGTATTGCTATTTAAAATAGGGTATTTTCTAATCCTTTTTTAGATTTTTCATGTAGTTAGTTATTTAATTTTTATATATTTTGTCGAAATAATTATTTATTCTTAATTCGCTTTAGAAATGTTTCCTTAAAGTTTTAGAAATGGAACTCGCTCTTTATATGGACAATAAGTAATTCACTATCTGGCAGCGTCAATCTTTCCCAATTCGTATAACCTGGAATTGTTTAAAAGAAGGGTGAATAGTCACTTTCTAGGCGAGCGTGCTACATCCTAGGTTGCATCTCGCTTTCCATCAGATAGGATTGCAGCCAAACACGAGCCTATTTCTACTTAAAAAATAAAGAAAATAAAATAAATGTCAAATTAATTATAACCATTAAATAATTAACTAAACATGTAACTGTATAAATTACTTCGTTTTAATAATTTATTTATTTTTTAAACAATATTCCCGGTAACAATGATAACAAAACAGAAATAATATTTATGTAACAATAACAGAAGAAACTGAAGCTTATTTACTTCAGATTTTAGAAGCGCATAAAACATTTTCCTCATTGCATTATTTCCTATGAGGACAGGTAGAAACTGAAGACTTTCATCGGTTACAATAATACTACATAAAAAACACAATAGTTAACTTTTGATTTGTGAAACTATGTACCTTTCATTTAGCTTGTTACTAAAAGTTTATTTCGCGATCGATTTAATTTTAAAAAAAAATGCCAAGTAAACTCATATAAACAAATCAACAGACGGTATCGAAAACCACAGACAAAAAGATTTATACTAAACGCAAGCGCGTGCTCCATTATTTTTAAAAAGCTACCCTTGTTGAAATCTTAAGGGTCGATCAATGCCGGAAGCGCCATGACATACACGCCCCACAGTAAAAACCGGCACGCGAATGCCAAAAACACGGAATTATTTAGTTACACGTTTTTAACTTCCCCCCAATTGAAAACACTCTGCGGTTTTTTACTCTGTTCGTTTCGTATTTTTTTGGCACGTGCGTGCATTATTCCCTAATTTGATGTTTGTGGTTACGTCAGGTGATGTTTTGATTAGCGGATCAAGTGTACATTGGCCTTTTTTTAAAGTTTTTTTTATTGTTAAAGAATTTTCCAACCTATTTTTTTCGGTGAAAAATTTACGGGATGCTGTAGACAAAGCTGTTATATTTGATTGATATCGTTGAAATTATCAATTATGTACAAACATAGAATTATAATTGTATCAAATTCTTGTCTTATCTTATCAAAGTCTTTTTAATTATATATCCATTATCAACATCAACCCTTTCATCGTTTGTTAAAAAGTACAAGTCTCCTCTCAGAATGAGACCGGGTAAGACCAAAGACCATATTACATATGCATTATAATCTTATAACGAAAAACAAAGCTTCGATAGACCATAGACAATATACCTGGGTGGTACCACAGACTATAGTGTAATTACACTAAAAAAGTAACAAAATGCGGTCTCCCACGTCGTTAGTTTTTTACGGTAGGTCATAAAGTAAATGTATCGTATTGACACGTTGCTCACCCTCAGTTTTACACCACACTTCCGCCAACAATACTATACAAAAAAGTCCCCATTTAAAAATTGGATAATTACATCGTACTTTAAAAAATTAGGGGACTTTTTACAATGCTTTTTACTGCGGAACGTGCATTGATAATTATCGGACAAATAAGGTCCAAATACAGTAAAAGACAAGTGGTTTAGATGTCAGAACCCGATTTCGGCGGTTCGGGGTTCAAATCCTGGCACGAATAATCATCACTTGGAGTGACTTGGCAAAACCTACTTAACTTATATTTATTCATTAACATCCAGCATTTTCCATACTGTAAGCTTAACTCTTTTCATTCTGTTAAGATCTGAGTCTAACATCGCAACGATGAAAAGGTTAATAAAAACGGTCTTATTTATTTTTATCTAATATCAGGATTAATAATTAATAATAATACAGTTAGCGGTATGCTAATAACTATTTAATACTAACTAAAGATTAGTTATTAACAACGAAAAGTAAAGAAATTCACTATTTTAAATTAAACTTGCACTGAAATTGAACACTAAATTGGAGTCTAATATTTTAATGTGTTCACACTCTTTCAATATGTGTAGAAATGTCTGTGATGTATACACAAAATTATTCCTAGGCTATGGATACCTTGATTTTTCTAAATTACACAACAATAAATTAATCAATTTTCTATTATTAAATGTCTCGGGAGTTTTTATAGACATGATTATTCTCGTATATGTGCCGGCTTAACTCATATATTGTACAGGGTGGACCGACTAGTTTCGAACCTATACAAGGTCTCTCATCATGATCTTCCATCGATGACAGCGAAGTCACGGCGGACAATACCGAAACACATACGTGAATTAATATTCTATACAAATATCATGAATTAGTTACTAGTACTTGATAAATTTTTTTTACAAGAAAATGGGACGAGTAATATCGCTATTGTTTCCTTTATATTTCCTCTGTCTACCTATTCGGGGATTACAGGCATGATGTTACGTACGTTACGTTATCTTTATATCATCACGAGAGGCGCTTTTACGGAATGGAACACCGAGGGCCTAAAACATATCTTCATCATTACAGTTCTAAGATGTTTCTTCTGCATTTATCATTCTCATTTCACATTAGTACATACATACCGGTTTCGGGGTCTTCTGCAAGCCAATTATAACCTCTTTGGCCAAGATAAGACTCTTGACTTCTCTCGACACCAGCATCCTTTATTAGTAATATCTCTTTTTAACCAAATCCTTAAAATACTGCTAATTTTCGTGCCTAATCACAATTTCCTTATATTACTTTGAAGATGGTCGACAGGTTTTTTTGTATAAAATTAATGTCCAGAAACATTTTATCGGATATGACGAACTCAATATAATTATATAACCAGTTATAAAAATAGACTCAACAGGGTCCAATAGACTGACCACCTATTCCATGTTATGTAAAACGTAACGTAACACTCCTCTGCGTACTCCTGTAGGCATTACAAGCGTGATGTTACGTTACACAAATGATTATCTTCATCAACATCTGTCGAGTCGCGTGTCTTATACACCAGTACAACTGATTGCTCAATATATCAAAAAACATCAATTTCACGCACCATCAAGTATAGTTTAAAATCTTTATCACACTAGCGGAGATATTATCTAACGGCCTAGTCGATTTTCTGGACGAAAATCAAGATGTGAAATCGATCCCGAAAGCTGTGCTTGAAATAATCCATCCTTGCAACTTTTTACACAAAAACGTTCGGTCAGTCGACACGGGGCTTAATCTTTTGTTGGAGCCTTTCGACTCCGCTCCACAATGGGCAATAATCTCCAAAAAGTGACCCCAAAGAGTGCTCAGAATTGTACTACTCAATGTCGGTCATCGACGACGCATGCGCGCAAAAAAAATTTCAAATCGCCCATTTATCGAGGCTGGCATTTTTATATATCTCCATTGGAACACAGGGTGTTGTAGAATACGAACGTTATATCATCATCATTATCAGCCTATTTCCCTCCACTGCTGGACATAGGCCTCTACAATAGCACGCCACTGAGCTCTATCTTCGGCTCGTTGCATCCAACCACTGCCAGCCACTTTGCGAATATCGTCACTCCACCTAGTTGCCTAGTTAGGCAATAACCGTTGGGGTAGACGTGTTCTGGAGCGGAACGTTATATATTGGATAAAATTAAAATAAGATACACACACTAACAAAATTAATCTACATAACTTAAAGTCAACAGTGCGCACTGCCCAGTGTAGGATCATTAATGCCAAAGAAACAGATTATTTAAAACAAAGCAATGACCTGAACATGCACCCGATATTTTCATTTTCTCGCTATTAGTACCGCAAAAATGACTCATTAACACCAAAAAGCGTAGCGTTTTATCTTAACAATACACAAATACATTATACAAATGCATTAAGTAACATCATCATCAATATCAGCCCATGTCTGTTCGCAGCTGGACATAGGCTTCCCCAATACCACGTCGTAGCGCTCGATCTACAGCTCGTCGTATCAAGAAATAGCACACCCTGTATAAGGGCATATGCGATGGGGTCGCAGCTTGCAAAATATTCGTAAAGGGATGGACGCGCGCCGGACGACACACCTGCGTACGAAAAAATTGAAAAAAACACCCGCATAGTAAATATGAACAGCCACGTAGCTCCTAGAACGGTTAGGACTCGCGGTAAGACGAGATGAGAAATAGGGCTGATGCAAAATTAATCAGAAATTTACTTAAAATACATATTGCATACTTTTAAACATAATACTATTATGCCATTGTTCATTGAAAGGCAACCAAATAGTTTATTAGGTTCTATTATACTCGTGTGTTCTCGGTAGGACACCGAGTGATAGAGAATATAATGGAGAATTCTCTATCATTACAGACCTCATGTGCTTCTCCTGCATTTATCATTATCTTCATATACACTCCCATTTTATACATATGTATATATTAACAATAACTCAAAGTTATGTATTCTTTGAAAAATACATTTTCAGCCAGCACTTGACAACCAGCAAAACCCAATATTAAATTAAATATCAAAAAATTGTTTCTCCGTCTGTGTAGTGTCTGTATATTAAGAAAAATTACTTAACCGATTATTGTGAATTTGGTGCAACGTAAGTTGATATAGGACGACAATATTTAAAGCTTTTACAACGTCCCTGAATTGTGTTATTAAAAATCAATTTTTTAATATTGTTCTTTTTTTTTTTCAACTTACACCAACGAAATAGACTCTATGAAAGAATACAGTAGTTTGTGTTAAGTATGAGGTAACTGTTTCATTTACAGATACGAACTGTATGCATTGTGCTCGTACATATATAACGTATGTAACAAAATCGCTTGTAAGTATAATAAAATAATAATAATAATCGTCCCATTTGTCGTTCCACTGTTAGAATATGGGTCTCCTCTCATATTGAGAGGGTTAAGGCTATAGTCTGCCACGCTGGCCAAGTGCGGGTTGACAAACATCACACACCTTAGAATTTTTTTTTTAAGTACGTACGGCACACTCCACTACCTCCTGCAAGAATTACAATTGATTACAGAAAATATAGTTGTGATAATGCAGTTGTTTTGAATTCTGATTTCCGAATCCGGGGGTGTGGGGTTCGAATCTTTGGCAGGCACTTGTAATTTAACGGAATTATTTCCTTTTTTAGATAAGCTAATAGTCAATACTAAGACAAGAGGAAATGTCAGGAGGACACCTGCGTGTTTTACACTTCCATAATATTCTCTAAAGCGTGTACAATTTATAAACCCGCATTTGGGCAGCATGGTAGACTATGGCTCTTCTTATTCTAAGAGAATACTTGTATCTGGTATTAGAACAATTAAGGAGTTAACAAAGGAGATCGGAAAGAAAATAGAAAATGTCATATTTATGACATAGAACAGTTAATATACAGTTACCAAATATATTTGACGTCTCCAAATGAAATAAGTTATGAATGTAATAGAAGCACGTCAGGTGCTCTCTGCATATAATAATAACGTATAATAAATCAAGCGTAAAAGTCGGACAATCAAAAACCTAATACGTTAGTTTCGTCATATCCATATGACATATGTATTTAATGTATTTTTGTCTCATAAAAATAATAATTCGAACAGTGTACCGAGAACTATTATCAATACTTTTCATAAGGCAAACAAAACATAATACTTTAGTAAACTTATTGACATAATAACATAACATCATAATATACATATTTCCCCGAAGGCATATGCAGAGGAGATAAGTGCACTCCCCCGATTTAGCAGTTACGTATTTAAATAACTGGTAAAGGTATAAAAGAATCGTCTTCCATTCTAAATTCAAAATCAACGTCGTACAAAAATCAAATCCGTCCTCCACGCGAAGTTAATGACAAAGTTCTAAATATCAGTACGTTGATATCCAGAGCATAAGCGAGATGCCGCCGCGGCTGGATCAATATCGCGCTGTTTCATCACGTCGATGGGAAAAAAGAGGAGAAAAAATACATAACTTTTTAGGGGCCGGCCCCTGCGGTCCCCAGCCTCCCCGCCCCTTCCCCAGCGAAGGGAGACGCAGGACTTAGCGGCGTAAGGTCCGCAAAAAAAGTAACACAAAAATGTCGGCGCTCCGGCGCGTGCTTACAATGCTCCTCTATAAAATATCGTATCAAATTTATATAATGGCGAGTGCTTTGTGGCACGAGGATGGTGAAAAAACAAACGTGAAACGGAACGGTGAATGGGGAGAGCGGGTCATTGGGACCGGCTGAAAAAAAAGCGCTTTAAAATATTTGTTTCCCATGTTAATTCATGGATATGCGATAGAGATTGAAGATTCTTTATTTATATCATAGTTTTTTCACAACTACAAACATTTATTAAGATACTCCAATTAATTACCAATAATCATTATTATAATAAAATTAAAATAATTCCTGATTATCCTGCCTCTTTATCTAACACTGTTGGACACGAGTCTCGACTGATTGTCAATTTAATTTTTGCAATCTTTAAAATAATAATAAAATAGAATAATATCTGTATATAAAATCGTTTACATAAATGCTAGAAAAAAAAGCTCTTGGTATTTTTTACTCATTATTCATGTCCAAAAATAATTAAGTTTTTGATGAAATTGAAGATTGGACTTGTTTTTGGACTCAAAATATGAGCTACCATTGGAGCAGAAAATGCACGGATCCATAGGAAGGCACAAAGACTAGTCTAGGTATGATATCAATATTATATGGACTTTTACAATACATGTACATACACATATTCATATATTGTTTCATACAAGAAAATGACTCATTAATATTGGAAAATTTAACCGCTTTTTATGTTGATATTTAAGGATTTCGAATTTTTACTACACAAACATACTAACGTAATTATGTATGTATATACGAGTATGTATGGTTTTTGAAGATAAAATATTTGAAAAAATAATTACCGGCCAGTTCGATGAGTAAACCCTTGATTTTCGATAGCTTCATATTTGTTAGGAAAGATTTTAGGATGTGTACCTACTCATATAAGATAAAATACAGGGGTTTATCGTGGGAGTGTACTACACTTTTCTGTATATCCCTTTGGATATTACAGGCGTGATGTTATGTTAAAGGTATTATAAGTCTCTATAGTTCTACCCTGTTCAGGTTGGCCGGAAGCCAGCCAACGTCCCCATCTGGACTTTCCTTTGATCTCGCGTTTTAGACGATGGAGCAAGCTTTCTTACGTTTTGCACATGAAAGGAAGTATTTTATTATTTATGTACTCATACAACATAAATTTGTGTGTGTGTGTGTGTATTAATCATGTATATGTGTATGCCTCTACGCATTCATATTTTATCACAGTTTCCGAGTTACACATACACACACTGTTAGCCCGTCAACGTCCACTGCTGGACATAAGTCTCTCTAATAATTTCGATCTGCAGCTCTTCACATCCAATCATTGCCAGTAACTTTGCGTATATCGTCACTCCACCTAGCTGGAGGGCGTCCTACGTTACGTTTTCCGAGTTACAAGATTTGAAACCACCATTTTTTGTTTTTAACAGATATAATGCTGAAGTTATGTCGTATCACGCTCGACTCCATAGTGGAACGTATAACATGTCCCTTCGGGAAAATACAGGATTGATATTATATGTTTAAATGCTGATTTGCAGTATCACGAACTTTATATTTATGAATGTGTATATCTGTTCAAATAAAATTGTTATATTTTTAAGTTGCTGAGTATAGTTTGCGAATAAGCAATTGGTTAATTTGGCAGACAAAGACCTTAACCCTTTCAATTCTACTCAATATGAACATCCTTTCTATTCAATAGAAGTTCCTTTTTCAAGTGTGCAATGATAAAAAGGTTGATAATCTGATGACGATAGTGATAATGATGTTGATGAGAGTAGAGGTAGGAATTTTATTTTATAGGTAGAGTATATAAATATGTTGGTCCATAAAATTTTTGCCGTAAAGCCTATTCTTACCATGAAACAATTATGACTATAACAAGTTTTGTTGTGTTTAGGAAAGTTTGTTTGCCGATCTACGTACATATTAGTGGCTATCTCAGTTTTCAAAAAGAACCAAATACTACCAGCCTCGAATAAAACAGGTGGTAATGATGAGAAACTACACATTCTAGACATTTTGTGTCTCGAGCCGTCTTAACTTAGGTACTGAATTTAGATGTAAAAATTCAAAAAAAATACCGGTACAGTATCAAGGTAGCAAGTCTAAAATCCTACATCACTGCCTGATACGTTCCGTTTCACTTAGCACCGAGCGGGGGATGTCATTCGGTCTAACGGAAACAGTCATCACAATGCAGGGCCATCGATTCCAAATACATTGTGTGTAATATGAAAACGAAAAAAATATCAACATCTGGCCATTGTCTCGGTCCGCGGGGGAGTCGGTATAAAATGAAATAAAATAAATAAATAACAAAAATGTCGCCACCGCACGCTTTATTATTCAAGTACGATTGACAGCCACTTCCATAGACCCGCGCGCGAGCTAAGTTCAATAATACGCCTACTTACTGCATCGAAAAGAACTCTAAGTCTTGATACTTGCAGCTAAATCTTTAACATCTTAACTGTTGTTATTAAAATATATACGTTGTTATTAAAATGTATACGTATATGTACATTTGCAAAGAACAATTTCATTAATCGCAATAAAGTCACAAAAATAATTCTCAAAATAAAATGACTTATCTAAAAACCCGTATGTATACATTAAGAATAGAAAATTTATCATAAATCAGTTCAGTAATTATTTTGTCCACAAGTATTAGTATCCCAAAGTACGACATTAAACTGCAATTGAATATGAATTAATTGTAAAAAAATATAGAGAATCCAGATGTTAAATTTAACTCACGAATTACTTATATATGTGTAATAAAGAGACAAAAAATAATTCGTAACCAGAATAAAATATCACCTGATGTGTATGAACAATTGTCAGTAACGTTTTTACTACTCGTGCTTGATTATGAACAAACAATATTTTTTATTATAATTAATTCAAGGTCAGACTTTAATAAATATTCTTGGAATTAACTGTTGCCTTGCGTCATTTCATTTTAAAAATAAATTTATACTCATCTTTCATACAGAAAACCACATTGTGCAAATTTTTCACTGTTATGAAACATGTTTTTTAAAAACGTATTAAGTAAATACTTTCCTCGTGCATGTCATTTTTTTACGTATACCGTTTTTATGAGTCTGCCAATATCAAATAAAATGAGGTACTCGCGAATGCATAATTAATATATCGTTTTTCATAAAAACATAACCTTTCCACCTTCATTGTATTCATATTACTCCTGTACATAAAAAACTGGTAAAGGTATCATAAATTTCATTCGAATATAGAAACAAAGATTGCTTTAATGATAGCCAATATCGAAAATATGAGAACTTCCTTCGTAGAAATAGAATACGCGGCTGTTTGTCCCTAAATAATGACAAATTAGTACAAGGGACATCTATAAAGAACATACTCGTAGATATAGTTGAATCGTAAGTAGCTTCTCAGACGTCGTTTACTTACCAATAGAATAATATGATATAGAATATAAATATTTGCCAGTTGGCGCCTGTACAGATAAACAAAAGGGATAGTTTTGTCGTTAACGAGGAACACTAGTGCGTTGCCATATGTGTAATGTATTAAGGTCGCCGTATAATGTTATTGACATGTTGTTAGCGCCAACAAACAATTAATATAAATATCATAAAATAGCCAACTGTTCCATATGGAGTAATAATAATAAAGCAAATTTTATACAGATAAGGTCCGAAATGAAAGAGCTCGGGGTCACATACGTAGCGAAAACTAGCAAGCCGGAACAACAATGAGTTGGTCATATGTTACGAAAGTTTCAGCAGGCTGCATTTAGAACGGGGACCTCGTCTAGGTAAATGTACTGTGGAATGCCTTTCTGTCAGATGACGTGATGATATACTTATAGCAGTTGAAAGAAACTAATAACTGTAAAGATCTAGAGATCAGACTCACTGACCAACTGTGATATCCGGAGAACATTGTAATATTTATTAAAGGGATCTAAATAATCCATTTTTCGTATTTTACTTATATTCAAGCACTAACACTAACATACAACATTATAGCGTTAATACAAACATACGGTCAGGTAAAGAAATTATTTAACGATATTGATAAAAGTATCAAAACTGTTCGCGTCGTGTACAATCTAAAGATTTTCCAAAGACGCGTGTCCGTTTTGAACAACGGTGGCGAATCACAATGTTCATGAATAAATATAAATTCGATATTCCTTTTATATAATGACGTCGTATAAAAAAACGATTTATCAAAAACATTCTTCCTTTTTGAAAGGCGAATGTGTCTTTTATAATCTTTAAATAAACATCATTTTTGGGCCGACGTACAAAATGGCGCATAGCGAATTGAACTTTTTTTTAACGCATTCAGTGGGACAAGGGATACTAATGAGTGGAGGACACCCACGCAAAGATGATAGTGCATTTTCGTATACTTTAACGATTGTATTTCCAATTCTATAGTTAAAATTCTATACTTTGTACTTCTGCTAACCGATGTTTATATCATGGCAATACTTTATAATAATAATTCTAGTTTTAAAAAGGTATTCTTATAAATGTAAATGAATATAACACAGAAGTATTATATGTAACATTTCTTTGTAAGACTTTACTAGTCATTCAGTCAAATTAGTCATATCTGAAGACAATAATTATGGTACATGTCAACTTTTGTATTGCTGATGCTGTTCAGTGATCATCAAAAGGCGAAGATTTCAATTGCTTCTCAGAATAAAAATACTATTCACTCATTTCTGCCCAATTTATAAAAATCGTAGGAAACCATAGAAATTTGAGCAATTTACAACGTACTTTAACTAAACTCATCACTGACGCCCTGGTCTCTGCAGATCACGTGATCAGCGTTACAGCCAGTCTAATAAACCTAATCTATCTACTCCATATTCGAAGAATACAACATTATCTCACATTTTAAGCCTGTCAAATAATAACAAATAAACTAAACGTATTGCAGCTACGCGCACATGTTAAATGTCACGTTACTGGTCCAATACATAGTCACAATAGCTATTGTATAAATTATCGTACGTTTATTTTAAGAATATTCTAGTAATCGTTGACACGTTGAAAGTAAAAGTAAACAATTTGCCTTTTCCTATAACGATGCAATAACGGTCAGTATTAGAATGTTGATGATTTACGAAATAACGCATTGAATAGTACTAGTATGCCTATTCAGGCTACACTTTTGTATATATGTATGTATTTATGCATATTACGAAAACAATAGAAATTAAATGGCGGCAAAAGTCATTCTCTAAATTGTCCATGTATCGTTAAGTGGTGAGACGTCTACGTGTTTTTAAACGGTTTTATTTTTTAGTGATTATATTGAAAAAACAGATATTAAACTCAATTGTTGCTAGATGCAGTTGTACAGAAAAGTGAAAAGTAAACCATTTCGACCAAATAGGCAAGATACTGGCCGATTGGAAAGACAGAAGTCCGCGTACCGGCGTGCATGTATGAACATTGTTTCTTGCTTTATTTATTATTATTGAATTAAGAAATGCGCAACTATAGTATATGAAATGTTCGATTTAATTGTCAAAAAAAAAATAACTACCTTGAATATGAAGGAAAAGTAGGCTAGTTAAATATTTAAAAACTTGATTTTTTTGTAAATAAATATATTTTAATTTTCGTAAATTAACATATTTTTGTTTTATAAATTAATTCTACATATCCATGTATAAGTATTGCTGATAATTTAAAAATAATTAAGGTACAGAATTATAAATCGTTAATATCGTTATAATTACCAAGTCAAAGCTAATCTTATCTTAACTAAAAAATATTACAGTTGACTACGATGATTAAGCATATTTTAGCTAAATATTCATTATGCAGGACGTTAATGTCATATTGTATATAGCGACATCTGTCAACGGAACTAAGCGGCAAAACTATATGTACAATAACCGTCACATATATAAAAGCAATATTTTGATAATATAACTTCAATAATCTTAATATTTTAATAACGTCACAATATTAATATTATAATGAATACACAAATACAATTAGTACAAATTTTATTTGGTAAGCTGGCTTAATAAATACCAAACAAATTAGTTGTGGATAAGAACAGTTTATAGTACAGGAATTGTGTACCTAAAAATAAGCTATAAACCCTAAAAATACAATTTTGTAAATAAAATAATTAATATTGTTATTATATCTATATTATAAACTCTAAGTTACTGTAATTTAAAAATAATTGATTTGACATAACCAAAGCAAAGATGACAGTGCCAAATTGACGTCTCACTCGGCAATCAGAAGCTAGGAATCGTGACTTTCAAAAATCAAACTAAAAACCGATAAAAGTGAGTAATTAAATAATACATCAATTGTTCTTTTAAAGTAATA
This sequence comes from Croniades pieria auraria, assembly GCA_018248815.1. Classification (NCBI taxonomy): domain Eukaryota; kingdom Metazoa; phylum Arthropoda; class Insecta; order Lepidoptera; family Hesperiidae; genus Croniades; species Croniades pieria. Next base: position 14,393 of record DWJK01000085.1, read on the forward strand.
AACTTCTACTTAATAGTCACTAAGTTAAAAGTTTATAAATAGTCTATTTAATATATTTAAAGTTGTTTATTGTTAACTCTTCCGTTCTTATTAAATTGTTTGGGTATATATGCAACATTATCACTATTATATTTTACTTTTATTATTATTATTACTATCATCCCAGGTTCCTATGAAGTAGGCAAAGAGCACTGAGTACCAAATAACTCTAAAATTACTGTATTTCATCTACCTCAGGACAACAAGAATTCTACAAGATGGCAGCGTCAGTAATTAACGCGTACGCCGATCCAAGCTTGAGCTGGATGAACGCTCCTCACAGCACGGGAACTTCGATCATGGCTTGCGAGTTCGATGGTGGCGTGGTGATCGGCGCGGACTCGCGAACCACCACCGGTGCGTACATCGCCAACAGGGTGACGGACAAGCTCACGAAGATCACCGACTACATCTACTGCTGCCGGTCTGGATCAGCCGCCGACACTCAGGCCATCGCTGATATTGTTACTTATCACTTGAGTGAGTAGTTTGTTTTTATATCATTTGTTTCCATCCATCCATTCATCCCTCAGGTGCATAACGACTTTTGGTGGTCACGACCATCAGTCATGAAAACTCGAGTAAGAAAAAGAATTCATCAGCTCTTGAAAATCGCCTTTTTAAATATCGGGGAGCCTGATTGGGCACCACTCCATCTGGTTCTGGGGCTTATGATGTGACATTATGTCATTAAGTTGTAAGTCCAACTAGTAAGAGTGTAATTTTTTCAGACCCATAAATATATTAGGGATTTTTGGTATATTGACATAAATATTTCATGTACAATAAAGTGTTTTATACATGTTTTAGTAAATAGGCAGCTTATATATTTCAATATGTGCAAATAGGAAAAATACTCATCATTTAAAAATCAACATCCAACTGTGGAAGTTTGAGTTTGAATCCCGGTACAATCTTTTTCTTTATGTGTGGCTTAAGATTATATATTACTTGCCATTTAAATGATGAATAATGTAGAAACCTGCATAAAATTTTGAATATCATGAGAAAACCTGTACGACTCAGATTCCGTTAATGGTCACTAAGTTGTGTCATGTCCGCATACACACATTAGGTCTGTGTGGCAGTCTAAGGTGACGACCCTTTTCATTCCGAGAGGAAACTCATGGCAACAATGTAGGGATTAAAAAGTTGATGATAAGTTGCTTAAAACTAATTACAAAGTAATGACTGACCATAAGTACGGTTTCGGCCAAGGACTCTAGTTTCGACCTTAGTTTCCGTTTCGGCCAAAACATGGCCGAATCTTTCAGCTGCGCGGCAACTCGAGTGTTCATGAGTTATTGTGCGTCGTTCACCGAACTTCGCGGCATAGGCATTCGGCAAAAAAGCATGAATCTGTTTTTAATGAAGTACAATAGTACAAAATGAATATCTGGAATTTTATAAATCTGGAACAAATGGCATATCCATGTATATTATAACGCTCAGAATTGCTCCCCAATTCTGACCACTGTTCATGACTTTAAAAATTAAGTAAAAGTAAAGTATATTTGTTATGTACTTTAATGATTGTCTTTTTATTTCATTTAACTCATATTTAACTGTCGGTATAAATAGAATATGCCAATAAACATGTAAAAAAAATTTGGTGAATGTAAAACACACTCTATATGCTTCGCATTATGAGTCGTCCAAAATTTAAAATACACTAGATTACAGTATGCAAAAGAAAGTTTTAAATATGTTTGAGTCACTTTTGGCTTTGGCCAAAACTGAGCGCGAGGCCGAAAGTTCGGTTTTGGTTTTGGCTGAAAAACCTGTTGCGGTCAGACATTATTACAAAGTAAGATGGGAACAACCTAGGAAAGTTTTTTTTTTTAATATGTTGATATTACTTCATAATAGTTTGTGAATATGGTGTCATGCCTTCCTGCTTAATCAGTTTTGCAAATAAATTAAAATTTAATCATTTATTTACAATAGTGACAATTTAAAGTGATTTGTTATATCATTTCTTTGGTTTTCAGTTACATGCAGTAAAAAAATTCATAAATGTACTAACAGTATTTTCTATTTGGCATCAATATTAGCCTCCAACTTGTCAATAGCTTTAACTTGTTCCATCCATGTAATGTTAAATATAGATATTATAAACCTTAACAAAAGTCAAATTTATTGCCAATATTAAACACATGTGTATATTAAATTTTAAAACAAACTATGATAAAAAAAAATTTGTTATTTCAGATTTCCACAAGATGGAATTAGGAGAACCACCACTGGTGCAGACTGCCGCATCCATATTTCGTGAGCTGTGTTACAACTACCGTGATTCACTGGTCGCCGGCATCCTTGTAGCTGGATGGGATAAGAAGAAAGGAGGTGAAAAAATGCTTCGTTAATTTCACGTCACAAAATCCACTAGTCAGCCAAACAATTACTAACACAGTAGTCAAATGGCTTAGAATGCTTAGACTATTACTACTCTTGGTTGGTAGTTCGGTCTCCTAAATATGTAATTAATTTATAATTTAATAAAAACTTTTCTCCATTAATTGTAAATGTTGTTTAAGTGGCGCATAATTTTCAACTAATCTTGAAAATCATTTTAGTTAAATTTGTGTACTAAAATTTATATCATATTATATGCATAATTAAAACAGTAGGTAAATATGTCAGAACTTTGTATTATAAAAATAATATGACATCTGTTTATAGCAGAGTAGTTTAAATTATTTTATTCCTATTGCAATGGGTAGTCAACACCATGATTACACCGTTTCTGTTCACTGTAAGACAGGCCTCTCATAGCACACCACTGAAGTCTATCTTAGACTCTTCACGTCCAACCACTGCCAGCCACTTTGTATATAGGTATTGAACAGCATATTGCATATTATAACTTGGAAATAGGACTCCGGACCCGCCCAGAACTTGATTCAGTTCTCTATGTTACATAATTTGATCTTTAAACAAATTAAACATAATTTTTATTTTTGTCAAACCAGGTCAAATCTACTGTGTGCCGATTGGTGGTATGGTGCAGCGTCAGGCTGTATCCATCGGAGGATCTGGATCCACTTATGTGTATGGCTATGTAGATGCAAATTTTAAACCGAACATGACTAAGGAGGAAGCTATGAAATTCGTTACCAACACCTTGACATTGGCGATGCTTCGTGATGGCTCATCTGGTGGAGTTGTCCGACTTGGTGTCATCACAGAAGCCGGTGTTGAGAGATCAGTGATTCTCGGTGATCAACTACCGAAGTTTTATGAGGGTTGAAGTAATGGTTATTTTAATGTATTTTTTTAAGATAATAAAATGGTGAAACTCAACCTATTTTCTTTCATTAATATACTTTTGCGCATCCGCTGGCTGTTTTTTTGGTCGCCAGAAACTTTCAACATAATAATAGTTCATGTAATCAAAATATTACCATTTTATTCCATTTATTTATTTTATTCCATATTTCCATTGTTGCTCCACATATATAATTATTTAATTTTTCGTTCATGCTAGTCAGTAGAACTCAATATGTTTACGATCCAGTTAAATCAGATATTTAATAAAACACTTGATTGGAACGCAAATATTTATTTAACACTTGTTACTACAACTACACTGACATCACAACACATTGTTTTACAATATTATAGAAAGAACAAAGTCAACAAAGTTTATATTCATCTAACATCCAACATCCATTTACAAAGCATTACAATCACGGTTTTTAAAAGTATCCATCTATTTTAGACATCTATGCAAATATATGAAATTGAAGTGTTTATTTGTAACATCAAAATAATTAGTGAGTTCTTGTATATAGGTACCGGAAAATGCAACATAAACGCCATTTTATAATTTTTGCCTGTCTGTTTTTTGTATCTAGGTAATCTCTGAAACGGCTGTATTTGATACTATGAGAAGTAGCTTAGGCTATTTTTACTGTAGAAATAGTTTTATACTTCTGTACATAAAATTAAACCCATAAAATGCACTGAACCTACTTAAAAGAAGTCATGAACAAATCTCATATAATTTATAAGTATAACCACTGGTTTCAAAACTCATATACATCTGTTATAGACAATACAATTAAGCAGAAGGGAAATCCAAAGTGAAAACTGTTTTACTCGGAAATACAATTTTCAAAGTATTTATCAATTCTACTTGGCTAAAGCGCGACCTGTGGCTGACATTAATCAACTTGATCAGTGAACGAAGACTATATTGTAACTTCGAAATTGATACTACGGACAATATATCTTAAACATCAATATTATAAATTAAAATTAACTTTGGTAAGAGAGTGGAAAATGTGCTTAGGTCATGATTCCCAAATGTTGCATCGTCTCCAGATCACGTAGCAACATCTGTATGGTCTGCTTCGTACGCGAGAAGTCCTCCGCGCTGTCTTCCTCGATCGACGGATCTTGGGCTTCGAGTTCTAGAAAATATACAGATGTTTCAAGTTAGACACTAAATGGCAATAATTATTCCTTTATCAACATCAGCACTTTCATCACTGCAGTTGGACTTTGAATTAGAACTACATTATTTGTAAAAATATATTTAAAGCTGAATGTGCACTGCTATTATCAATTATCAGAAAATAATTACTACCTTTATAAAAGGGCAATCCAAGAATATTACGTACATTGAGTAGTATATAGCTCGTGTAAAGGATCCCCACCTTCTCATGCGCCCCCCACAAGGGTAAATTATGCTAATTCATATTATTTATGATAATATATTTCACATCTGTATCAACAGTCCACAACAAACTTTAATTACAGTATGGTGAAAGTGATATTATGATTGATCACTCTCTTTTATTCTGCTGTATAATAAATACAGTTAAAAAAGACAAAACCATTTACCAATAACAGATGCTTCCACAAAGTCCAACTTGGACTCTATCTCCGCTTGGCAACGGTGCAGGTGGTTCAACAGGCGCTCACGGCACACGCTGTTGTCGATTGGGGCTTCCGGCTCCGGGGCTGTGACGACGGGTTGACTTACTGGAATTTCTTGTACTGTACACAACATATAATACTTCCGGTCAGATTCTCTGGTACCTTGTAACTATTGAACATGTTAAACATATCGTTTGCAATTTAACTTCAAGACTAGGAAGCCAGTGACAAATTTTCATAACTATTCAAATTTTCTTGAAACACAGATATAAGCATATACTTTTAATGGTGGATCCCGCTCCATCTTAAATCTTTGAAAAGACTTTTACCAGTGTTAATAAATTCATTCTGATTGCCCGCCTTTTTGGAACCAATTATAGTTGATAAAGGCTCATATTTTGAGGTAAAACAAATAGCAATTGTTGCCCATGAACACATTCACAATAGATTTGACAAATAAATGTTTATAGATCTATGTTTAAAATTTAAATTTGACAAGCCTTCACTGCGCTTTACAGCCTAAAGCAAGAGTGCTTGCTTTATCAAAAGTTCAAGTAACCTGAACCTATGGGAAAACACCGCTCACACAAAGTCAGACCGTCTTAATGCTAATGTAGCATTAAAACGCCCATCCCATCATAAAATTGATGAAAAATACCTTCAACAGAATTGGCAAGGCGTTCCAACTCCGATGTAATGGTAGGCATTTCGAGTGACGGCCCACCGGGGCTCGACAGTAGCCCTCCCAGAAGCGAATGATTGGTCAACGAACCGTCTCTCTGACTGAACCTATCCTCCTGGTCGACAGATGTTTGGATATCCTTCCGCGTCTTGGCCACGTCTTCCACCACTGGCATGTTCTCCTTGTCCACTGTGTTCCGATCTGAACGGTTCCCGGACTTTTCGTCACTGACGACATCCGCAGTGAGACTCCACTCCTTCGCGAATAGGTAAAGTTTCGGATGGTTTTTCTTGCTGAAAAAATCAAAATGAAGGGTAAAATTTACTAATCCTTTGATTCATTTCATATCTTTAGCTTTACAATGCAGGATTTATAATGTGAAAAAATGGAAATAATGAGATGTCTCAGTAAAAATAGATTTAATGGTTACATTATGTTTCAATAATAACTGTTCAAAATATTCCTTATTTTCTCTAAGGTAATCACCAAGAAATTTCTATATTACAACTTTTAGTACCATTAAGCGACCTAAAGGCAAATAAACTCACTTTAGTTCAGAGAACATTAACATTATGCATGTTTTTATAAGTGATTTTTATGCTTAAGCAATAATATATTAAAAGAGTCAATTTACAAAATGAAAACTCGCGACTTAGCTATTTAAGAGCCATTACAATATCTAGATGACAAATAAATTTTGTTACAAAAAGTTACCCATTCACCTATGAAACCACTAAACACCTGTAACATTCCAACAGAATTATTTCTGTAGACACAAAATTTGTATCAATGTGCAAATCATGAAGTTCTGGAAAAAGGGAGAGTGACAAGAGAAAATTAAAACAATTCTTACGTAGCGACATAGTGCTTGAGGCGCAAGGCCCGCAGCGCGTCTAGTATCTTCAGCAGCTGAGCGGACAGTTCGTGCGAGCGGCGTAAGTTGTCCAACGGCTTGCCGCCGGGCAGCAGACCCTCGGTCATGCGGTCCTGATCCTGTAGGAAGCGTTGCGATCGGCGACCCCGTAATGGGTTAAGACAGATGTAGCATGTGTACTTCTTTGGGACCTATGGTGGAGATATAAGAAAACTAATCACAACTTTTTGGCAGTGCCCGATCCATTGTACCCGTGGATATATGTATGTATATGGGGAATATACAATGGGTAGCACATGAACACATAAAGTATATAATAACATGCAACAGGCATATGGTAAAACATAAGGAATTCAGATTTAGTCCAAAGGAATAGTCCATAAACAGTGTAAAGAAGAAATTAGGTCTCTTTGTTATAGACTATGTCTCATGCTTAAATAATAATTTTCTAGCTGCATTGTGTGAAATTTGTAGACAACTGCCTTTAATTTGTTACATAGAACATATGAATGGACACTGTTGGTTGTGTTTTAAACAAGTTATATCAGACAATGTCTTATTTATAAAACCTAAAATTTGACTGACGGAAAATGATGTTAGTTATTATTTAAATGGGCCATCAATGGGTTAATAGGACCAAATAAGCACCATATTTCATATAGATTGGACATAACTAAATACATGACATGTGTATTTTGAGTGTACAAAACACATAAGATTTTAGTGACATATAACAAAGAAATAGTTGTTAACAATTTGTGTTTTGGTATCTAGAATATGGCAGGGGATTGCTCATAAACATGTACTGGAAATTACAATATATGTATTTTTAGAATAGGATATGTCTATGATCAAATTCGACTAGAACTCTGACTGCCCTCATAAAAATTCACACCAGTTGAACAAATAGTCCCATTACATGTGAATGCTAACTGTTTAGTCTTATAAAAAAGTAAATGCACTATGGAAAAAACACTACTATATTATGTTATTTCTAAATTAGATGTATATTTTCATCAACAACACCGTGCATATAACTGTTATATTTTTATAGTCAGCAAATTCATAGATCGTACAGTACTGTCAGCCCTTTCTCCTAGTATTGTTACATGAGCTTGATGGTAGTAAGAGCTGAATGTCAACATCATCAACCCGTGTTTCCGTCCACTACTTGATATAGGCCTCTCCAATAGCACGCCACTGGTCTTATTTTCAGGTAGGTAGAATAGAATGCCCTCCAAAAAGGTGGTGTAATGATATACTCAAATAATTGGGAATGGTTGTAAATCATGTGCTGAAAATCGACCTTAGCATTGTGTTATATTAGTTAGAAATGAACCTGCCAACTAGCACTTTGCTAGCTTGGCAAACTATGACTTTAACCATCTCATTCATAGAGAAGATCTGTATCCAACAATGGAACAATAAAAGAGTTGATGGTGAAAGAATTGAATGTGTGTGAATGACGAGTCTAATCGTGAGAGGTGAAGAGAGCGAACAGGAAAAGTCTGCCCCCACAATCAGATGGGAGCAATAATGCTCAGGAGTGAGAGAGAGGAGCGAGAGAGTAAATAAAGGTCAACTCACATCAGACTCCCGCTGCATGTTGTAGCAGAGCGCGTGCTGCCAGCAGAGGCACAGCTCGCACTGCACCATCAGCCCGTCCTCCTCGCGGTAGCCGCAGAAGCAGTTTATGATCTCGTCACGTTTCATGCGCTCCAATATCACACATTCGCCCGCTGAACACAATATTAGATCATGCAATTCTCACCGATAGTTGAACAAGATTCATACTTCTATCTAAGACATACATTAAACATAATTAAATTGGCGAGGTAGATTAAAAATACATGTGAATCTTTACTTTATATTAATGATTCATTTTGAAAGTCTACATTTGGGTGTGGTAGATTTTATGACTGTAGTTAAACCACAGCTATACATTGATAACACTATATATAGTTGATTAGATTGGTGTAAAGAATATGATACAGCATCAGGTCAGACCCTGTCCTAACATAAACCTAACACAATTTGACTTAAATAATATATAGACACATTGACTTATAAAGACCAGAATGCTAATTGATTTACTACTATAGACTTCATTTCGCTGACTTAACGAAATTTGTTTAACGAACAAATATTTAAAAGCAAGAATCGTATCATGTTAACCTAATCAACTACCATACAGCATAAGCTATTAAAAGGATATACTCACTGTCCGTGTAAACATACTGTGGAGAACTTCGTTCTTCGTTCGATTCGGAGGAGGTCTGCGGTTTCTTCGACGAGCACTTCACCTCCGTTGTCTTGGAATCCGGGGTGGCGGAACCTGGGAAACTTGACCTGGTGTCCATATCCGAAGTCATGCCGAGGGTATCTTCATCCTCGCTCAATGGTGCCTTCGAGTTGGTCGCGAACACCTTCCGCTTTTCATTTCTCTTCCTCACATCATCGGGACCAACTCTAGTAACGGTATGAGTCGATATTCCAGCTTCAAAGTCCATGTTCCCCATGGCAGGAGCTGAGACGTTGGACGCGAACTCATTGTTATGAATCTCAAAACCTGGCATGTCTTCAACTGATCCAATTTCGGATGGAGGTTCAACCGGTTCTAGTCTGCGAACTGGCAGCAAAACCTTGGGTCTCTTAATTGGTCTATTGGGCTGCATTTGTCTCATCATCGGCGAGTCCAGCGACCTGGGTATTTTCCCCGCTTCGAGTTTCGCTGGGATTCTGACAGGGTCTTCGCGGGGTTCAATGTTTATCTCTCTCATATCCAGTTTCTCTTCAATTCGTTTGGGTGGCCGGGGGATCTTGACTTTGATAATCTTACTATCCGGTTCGTGTTTCGCTTTACTCTCAGTCTCCGTTGGCACTGTTCTGGCGTACGCCAAGTCCAGGACTTTGGGCGTGGCACCCAGCATTTTTCGCAGATCCCGATGGTAGTGTTTGATGTGCATTTGGAGCAGCGTATTATTTCTGAAGTTCTTCAAACAACCTTCAGCGGGGCAACGTAGGAGGTTGTCGATGACCTCGATTTTCAGAGACCCCACATACACTGCAAAAAATGATTAAGTATGAGTTTCTAAAGGTGACAGACCCATCTGTTGAAGATTGCCTGTGGATAAGGTACTGGAACAGCTGCATCTGCATCTATTTCCTCCCCGAAGTTTGTATTATCGTGTCCAGGTTTAAAGGATGTGGTGCACAGACACACATTGTCATGTGATATTCTAACTTGAGAGACAGAAAGTATCTGCAACCTATGTCAAAAATAATGCTTTTATATGTAAAAAATAGTTCCATAATGTACATGAAACCTACCATAACCATCTTCCAAAGTTGAGTTATTGAACCTCATTCCAGATGAGTCCAACAGAGGCTGGTCACTTACTCCAGAAGTTGATGTGTGACCAAATTTGTACTGCAATAAAAAAAATCGTTAAAATTTTAAATACAATGAAGACCCTAAAGACCCTTACATACACTTAAAACTGTTATGTGTAGTTAAGGTCCTTACAGTAATAAATGGTTTTAAATGGTAAAATTATAAAATTCGCTCAGGGTGGCAGAATAAAAAAATTGACAGCATGTTTAAGTCAACCTTAAAACATGGAAATAGAAATAATAGTAAAAACAAAGATTAAAACAGGCAATATAGACAACTCAATATATAGTGCTGTCTTCTGTAAAACCATGAAACGATAATTCAGATCATGTTTATTTTATGGCAACACTATAGTTATATACTAACCCTGCCTGCAGCATTAAGCTTGCGTTTCTTCGCCCTCCTCTCCTTATCGCTCTTGTGTCTTAACCTCTTCCTCTTGTGGGACAATGGGTAGCCGAGTTGACTCTGACCCACATGACTGCTGTCCTGGGTAACCCAGCCCAAACGTCGGGCCAGTTTGAGATGGACCGCGAAATCCAACAACGCATTCTCATAGGGTATTAGAGCTGGATCAGTGTTGGTTTCCAAGAAATGACGCATGTCCGTCTTAGTGTGGAACTTCCTGTTCTCAGGGCTGCAAAGATTTGTATACATGTAACATGTATTGTATGTCAATTGGGAGTATTCGTGTGGGGGTAGTGACCACTTGTGACTGCTGCCTAAGCAGGCTGCTTATTTGCAACAGAAATATTTTTTCCCAATAATAAATTTCAAATCAAACTATTAAGTTCACCCTTACCTAACAAGCACAACATCCCATTTGCCCGCCGAATGTCCCAAACTCCTACGAACCATGAGCTTCGTCCATCCTTCTGGCAGCCTGCTATCGTGTACCTGTAATCATAAGTATTTATTGCATGTCATAATTGTGAAATGCAATTTAAACTGTGGCAAAATCAAAACTAAACACTTAGGAGTGTATTATCCCACGTTTAAATTTTACACGTGGGAGTGTACTACACTGCTCTACCTACCCCTACGCGGATGACAGACGTGGTGTAACTGGTTTTATATTTAAAATTGAACTAAATAAAACAAGATGTGTAATTTACCTGTATAGTCTTCCGAGGCAAAGCGATCTTATTTATAACATCCACTCTATTATCTGGTTCAGAGTCCACAACGTTCCCAACAGGCTCACCATTAAACCATTTGCAACACCACTCCTCTGGCGCAAGTTTGCTTTCTAGCAATTCTTTCTTGTGCGCCAACTTATCCAAAGCCTGAGACTTTAATATCATCTGTGTCTCCATCTCGCTCATCTTCGCCCTCATTTCTTCCAACTTACTGTTCAACTCATCTATGGTTGCCTTAGCTCCCTGTTCCCATCCTATTTCCTTTACATCCGAAGTACTTTTCACCTCTGCCAGTTTTGATTTCTCTTTTAGTTGAGGTCGTGTTGCAGTATCTTCCTTGACATCTACTTTAGGACTGTCCACAGGGTTGAGATCTCTATTCAATCCATCCTCTAATTTATTGATGACCTCTTTGATCCGATCGATTACTTCTTCATGTTTCACCTCATCCGAGTTCTCAAAATTCTGAAGACTAGTCACCTCTTCTTGAATCTATAATATAAATCATTTTTTACGATTTCAAATCTGACGGCTTGAAACATATAAAGCATTAAAAAAAATTATGTACAACTTTGAATTGTAAATATGTGTAATAGGCAGTTTCTATGCATGTGTGCTACATCCTATTACCATTAGATAAAATTGAAACCAAAGGCAAGTCTACGACTACAAATAAGATATACAATGTACATATGTGGGTCAAAGAAAGTAGAACACTTAATTCTTCATTTTAGGTGAAAATGGTATATAACAAAAAGTCCCACATATACAATAATTAAGAGTACTAACATCGGTTTCTAAGACAATCAATTTTAAAAGTAACACCCAAAACCTCTCACCATTATCATTTCGATAACTTACCGGATCTGATTTTGGATCTTGATCACCAGAATTAATCTCGTCATGATCATCTAATTCATCATCAGACATCTTTGCACTTTGGGTTTCTTCATCTATCAATATAAAATCATTTTCTTTTTCCAACTCAATTTTAACATCAACATCCATTGCACTTGGATCATTAGGATCACATATGTTACCGCGATTTTTTAATGTATCTTCAGACAGCTCAGTGTTTACTCCTTCATGTTTTTTTTTAGTAGGGTTCTCATCTTTAACATGCGACTTATCTTGCTTCCGAGTGTCTTTCGTAATCTCAATACTATCTCCATCTTTCGTAACTGTACCAATTATTGAAGCGATTGCATCTATAAGTGTCAAAAAGGCATTTCAATAGAATAAACTTCAGTGTATTTCTGACTATAGATACTTCTTAAGTAAAATGGTGTGGAGTCGTAGCTTTAGCTATAATTGACTAATCTTTTAATTGTACATTTGAAACCGTATGAAACAGTGCTACCTCATTCCACAGCTTATACAGGCACTGTATAACCTTTGATTTATTATTAAATAATATTGCATTTTTAAGTAGCAGCTATCTCTACAAAGTTATTGTTAGGGTTGTGTTAATTTTATAATCTCACAGGTTTTCATCTGATGTAAAAAAAAATCGAGCAGGAAAAAAAACATGAAATACTAACCAGGAATTTCCTTTTTATCAAGTTTAACCTTGGCCTTCAAATCCATTTTCACTTTACTCTTGTGTATTCTCGGCTTCTTCTGTAGCTTCTTTTTCGGTTTCTCTTCTTTAGCTGGGACTTCTTTTCTTTTCTGCTTTTGACCAATGTTGAAAATTTCTTTTATGTTCAATTTGCGCTTTAGTTCCCGTCGTTCACTCTTCGAACCCAAATAATCACGTGTCGGGTCAAAGAGGTGTTTGTGAAACGCAGGCACAGGGCTTGGGGTCGCCGCGGGGCGTAGAACAGCATCAGGGCTCGGTGAAGGAGTGGGGCACGCTCGCAAATCGGATGATGTATCAATTTTGCCCGAAGTTTTCAACTTGGACAACCGAGAACCACTGCACTTCCAAAAGAAGCCATCTTCAAATATTATTTCATAACTACCTGTAGTTAAAGATTAGATGGTTAGGCGTTTTGTAGATCATGTACTATTAACCCAGAGTATAAAAGCCAATCCATTCAACAAAACTACTTCCATTGTGACTAGCCTCCGTGGAAAGTAGGTTAAAACTGATTCTTAAAAAATGTATACAAAAATTTTACAATATTTTCAAGTCTTAAAGCATTGAATACACCTAACAAGTCATAACAAAACCTAATACATGTAATTAAACTTTTTGGTATAAGTTAATGATCAGTCATGTTTTAAAACATTTTATAACAACAGTGTAGTAAAACCATTACAGCTATAATTATTGTGGGTTGATAATATATTTGTCTGTGATAATAATAATTATATTTTTTGAATTTTGTCTTATTTAGTAATTAATTATGTCTGTTTCAAATATTTTGGTAATGAGGATACACATGTCACTTACCATTGCCCAAATCATTATGAATGGTCGCAATAAAGCGACGATTGTCCCTCCACCGCGCCAGGCATCTCTCACCCACTGCAAACATTGCTTTCGACTTGTCCTCGACTATCTCCTGTTTTTTATCTGAAGGAGTAACTTCCATAGGTTTTTTTATCTTAGGAGTTCCCTCAACACCTTCTGCTGGCTTGGTACTTTTAGTAACCGGCCGTAGTCTTGGACTGTAGACACTTATCCATTCCTCGGGTCTAAAATTAAAATTGGAATGAAATTTCCAGCTCTCTTCAATTGCTTTGCAACAAAATCATACTTGGCAGAAACAAAATAATCTAAATAGTTTGACATAACATTAACAAGTTTGACGTTTCAAGTGTTCTATATTTAAAATAACAAAAAATAATAAAATGCATTTTTAAAACGTAGGTTACATGTTATAGTCAGAAAAGCAAAAAAAAATGTTTGTCATGTCTGATTCTACTTATAGTTTGATTATATATGTACTGGCTTAACATAATATGTTCTTTTGGTAAAATATAAAGTTAAACTAGTATCTACAAATATGATCATGTGTATACATTCAAGAAACATTTATCACTAAAATACTCATTGATTGAACTGTGCCTCTAGTAAGTTTTCTTCACTAAACCTACATAACACATTTTTTAACTATTTAGATTATTAATTTCTGTAATTATATCGGTCAATTATAAATAAGGGACATCAGCCACAAATATCTCATTTTGAGATGAAAGTTGTGCCTGAGAGTGGTAGGAGTGTAGTGATAAAACTGTTTATGATGTTCTCAGATCATAAGGTTAATCTTATCAAATGAATATCTCAAAAAAGTCTATATGAATACATACAATGAATATATAACATAACCAAAATAACATGTTATATCAAGCCTGTAATTCCCAAAGGGGTAGACAGTGAACTGTAGTACACTCCCACGTTTCACCAGTTACGTTTAAGTCCCATGGAATAGGTGGTGAGACTATGGCCGTACATCGGGCACTGATCCAGACACCGAGTCACTACTAGAAATTCTAAACTAGAAAATTCTCATAGTACCCGACCCGGGATTTGAACCCAGGACCTCCCGTTCGGCAGCCGCGCTTGCAACCACTCGACCAACGAGGCAGTCAAATCATAATATTTCCATATAGGATCGTTATGGTATTACCAATAAAGTCTGCAACGTTATCTATCCGATCTACCCTCATCGAGAAATCAATAAAACACTCACACAGTTAAAATGAATCGTGACGGTGTCGTGTCGTGTGTGACATCGTGTCTGTGGCTGTGTCTACAAATGTCACGGTGACTATGCGCGCGCAGGCGGCTCGAGAACGGCGCAGATCATGAACTTGATACAGGAATCGTGTCAATTAAAGCTTAGGTTAACGATCGTGTCAAAGATACGAACTCTATTTATATAGAGCATTGATGTGTGCACTCTACAATTCTAATTTTAAAATTGCTTCATACTGTTAACTTCAGTTCGACATGAATTAAGGAAATATTTGACTCGATACCTTCATTACCTTTATTGTGAATATGCAGTTTTATTATCAATTATATATGTAGTTTAATTATTTTTGTTATTGCATATAAATGTAGAGATATAAATAATTATCATCAGATTTACATAAAACTATAAATATATCCTATACAATATATGCTACATAAAATTCCTACATTGTAAGGTACTTCGAGAGCAATTTTTATCCTCCTAAGAACCGCTTTGTAGTGTAGCGGGTTATGTGTTGGATGCATGTAATATGTATTTCTTGTAAATTAAATAAAAGTTATAGAGATATAGAGATTATTGCGTTATTGGGATAGCTTAAAATTATAGTAAATAACTAATTTGCTAACCTATCAATGCCCTTGTTCAGAAGATAAATATGGAAATAAAACGCTAACATGAAACCTCTCAACAAGGACATGCAATTAATTGACATTTTATAGACCCCTATGTTAAAGGGCTCTATATTAATACGTAGGATTTTACATAGAGACATACTTTGAGCATATATACTGTTCTAAGTATGTCTCAAGATGAAACATATTTACAACCAATTATTACCAGTCCTATCATTATTTCAAGCCACAGTTGTGATAAACTAGTCATCGAACCCAGAGGAACTTCAGATAACGTTTGTAAATTCTACGATCCTGCACTTGGAACGATGGTACTTGTGGCTTATAAAATCGTATGTACTTAACAATACCATCTTGCAAGTTTCCTTGGTAATCTTATACACTCTACATAGTTCTCTAGGTCTTGTATACCCTTCATACATATATGTACATATATATAAGCAGTGATAGCGTTAGTGGTTAAGAATTCAGC
>DWJK01000086.1:0-30148 GCA_018248815.1 Croniades pieria auraria
GACCGCGGGTTAGAATAACGCAATATTAGGACACAAAATTGAGGCGAGACAAGGGATTATTGACATCTAAGCCTATTTGAAGCAGGGATTATAAATATTTGATTAATATTAATGTCGACACTAAGAAAAGAACGTTATACGAGAACTATGAAAACAAAAATTGAAGTCTTACGAGAGGTCATACATAATTGTTAGTAACGGTACCGTAACACATAATGAAGTAAGTTTCTTTGTTGCAAATTACACTTTATCATAGGATCTCATGTATTATGTATCTATCTGAACGTCTTACAAAATCCTCACCTGAATACCCATCCAACAGGGATTCAATTCGCAAAGTATAGCTTCGCAAGTAACGAAGGCGACAAATCAAGTAACACGAAGGTTCCCTTTTCGCCCGTACATCATGCCGGTGGCAGTGGTGCCCACCGTATCACGTCTTTATTGATAATATCTAGTACTCTCCTCTAAATCATAGCCAATCAAGGAGCCTTCCTAATATAATTTATTGCGGCCATTACGAGTCCGATGGTCCGAACCTAGGTGGCATATTTGAACACCATTTGTTCCATTTCAATTTTTCGGACAATTCGCCATTTTACCCGACTGTCCGTGATTTATGTAACTTTAGTCGTATGCTATTAATCTTCCAGGGCCATTCTAATATTTTCACCGATAAAGCCACCTGAATTTATTTCGACACTATTAAAACTGATAAAACTTTGCCTAATATGCTCAAATTTACACAATCGCATAAATGTACCTACATATTATATTTATCGGACCTATAATATACTTTATATAAAAATAAATAAAATTTATTGCCTGTAGCACATTCCGAAAGGTACTAAAAACTTAAGATAAGAAAATCTTTGCATTAACTTTCTATACAAACTAAACAAATATATAAGTAGTACTAGCGAGCTAAAAACGTCCTCATCTCTAAAATTTTGTCATATTGTTCAAACTAGGTAAATCCGTTATAATAATATTGTCACAAAAACTTGTAGGTAAGATTTTTCAAATCTGTTACACCATTTTATTCCACCTTCCATTTTTTAAAGTTAATAAAACACATCGAAAAAGTTGAAAATGTCGTTCTTCTGATCTTAGACAGACCTAGGAATCAGTGTTCACGGCTAAGGATACAAAATCCTCCATAGATTTTATAAAAAATTATGAGTACCATTAATTTTCGCCTGATAGTGAGGACAATGATCATAAAGCAAAAAGCATCCGCCTGTATTGTGTGCGGACTCGTAAATCAGGCTTCGCTAATATATAAAGGACAACGGCGAGATTGTATCTTTCTGGAACAAAGGGAGGCTGTGGACGTGGCGACCGCACGGGGCCAATTTGCATGACTAATTAATGTAACTACCGCATTAGCTTTACAAGCCCTTGTTTAATAGAACGGTGCTCTATTTCCCTACATATTTTAAGTACCTATTGTAACGGCCGGTTGGCCGAGAGTGCGCACTTCAATTCAAAAATATAAAAAGGAATTAATCAAATGATTCAAATTTCAACTTTTAATAATCTTTCTCATATTGCTGTTACACCATATAAGATGCGCTCTATCTGGCTAGTTGACAGACTTCATTAGGGGCATGATCGTTAATTCGTCTACATACTCGTATTTCTGGATCTTACCTACAATAAATTGTCAAGATCTGAATGTGATATCTATTAATGTTTAACGTAATGCGTCCATGATAAAGACATTCAATAAATTGCCAAAAGTAGTCATTTCAATTGTCATCCAAACATATTACACTTAAATAAAAATCAGTTATATTTATTACAAGAAGAGAACGAATCATAAACACTACAAAATGGGTAAAAACCTATACATCAATAGTGGGGTTCCTTACAAAATTGAGGTCGTCGAATCCCTTGTCAAAAAAACAGTTAGATGGTGGTGATTTGTGAGGTCCGAGCTTACGATGCTGACGCAGCAACAAGTACAACAACAAGTTATACTCAGAAGTTGCGTTCTGTACCATTCGCAGAGTGGCTTCTAATTGCTCTTGTCGGGCATCCCATCCACGTAAACGTTCCACACTCTCGCCCAAATACTGATTTAACTATTGAAAAAATTATAAAGTTATCTCTCCAAGTATCAATTAAGTAAACGTAGGTCTATTAGAGGTAGTGAGAAACGTTATTGAACTTTACCTTTATTATTCTTCGTTCCATTAGTTTTCTCTGAATCCAATCACAGAGATAAGAGCCGAGCGCTAGCGCCAGAAGAAAAATCGTAAGAAGAAGGTCAAATAAAGGAAGGTGTTCTAGGGATATCCAGTGAAAATAGTCAGGTGACGTTGGTATTGCTCGGGTTAGCAGAGGGTCCGTTACCAGGACTTCCTTAGAACCCGAATACAAGTCTGGCACATAATACTGCACTGGTATAATTAAAAACGCCACCAACGCCGTCGCCAAAAGGCCGCCCGAGCAAGTACACCCGCGTAACGGCATCTAGAGCCAACACAACAAAAAAAATCACATTGCTCTTGTTGTAGCAGTCCTGTATTATACAATCGTATATTTATATAAATACATAGATACAAGTATTAAAATTAATTATTTGTTATTTTTGTGAAAGATGTATAAGATCTACATGACAATACAATTTTTTATTCTTTTGTAACGTGATAGATAATCATGAAGTAGCTAGACTTAAGAAGTTCTTAATACTTTTTATTTGACATATTTTCCCAGTATCAGCGGATAAGTCAATTTTTTGTAGAAACTAGAATAACAGAACGCAAAATCAAAATCTCAATTTGTCAACGTCAACTAAACTTGTCAAATACACGTCAGGTTAGGTTAGTTAAAAAATCACAATATTTTTAATTTAATTGCACCTTGGGACATTCAGGTAATTAATTGAACCTGTATTGTGTACTGAACATCATTTATAATTTACTCATATTAGTGCAATGATATTTAGTCAAATTTACTTGATAGCTTAAATATTTTTGTACTATGTCAAGTATATTTGTTTAACCTTTTACGTAGTAACTCATTAACTATTCAATGTCCCTACTTTTCCAAACAACGTCCTATGTTTCAGGGTCAAGCAAGTGGACAACGAGACAAAGAGGGTTAAATGAATTAATGTGGTTTCTGTTAAAAACTAATAAATCATGAAGAAAGTGGTACTGTTCAAAAGCGTCTCGGAAGATTACGAAAAAGTGTTCAGTGATCATAATTATGAAGTGATATTTGTTGAACCACTGCAGTTTGAATTCATAAACCTGCAAGAGCTTGAGGAGAAACTACAGCAAGATGAGTACAATGGTTTAATATTGACAAGTCCACGAGCTATTGAAGCCACATCTAAGTGTTGGGCACCTTCAAAGTTTGTCATATGGAACACAAAGAAAATTTACACAGTAGGAGAAGCAAGCAGTCACAAAATTAAACTACTCCTAGGCCTAGAATCCCTTGGCTCAGCTAGTGGCAATGCAGAGAACCTAGCTACATTAATTGCTAATGAAAACTCAGTTTCATCAAAATTCTTATTTCCATGTGGAAACTTAAGATCAGAAATTCTCCCTAATATGCTACTTAATAAAGGCATTACTGTTGATGGAATAACTGTGTATGAAACAAAAGAAAATGAGAATTTAAGGACTAATTTAGTACAACTGAATGAATCGGTGAATCTGTGTTGCATGGTGTTCTTTAGTCCATCTGGGTGTGAATACATTTATCGGCAGTTGCAGACCTTTAGCAATAAGCTCTCTACCCTCCCTCATTTTGCTATTGGTAACTCGACAGCCCATAAAATTGAGAATCTCGGTATCGAAATAGCTGGTGTTGCAGCAAAACCAAACTCTGAAAGCATATTAGAATCAGTGGAACAATATTTTAGAACATTAAATCTGTGCACTTAATAGTACAAATGAATGATACAAATGGTGTTGGCTTTGTGTAAAATATTTTATTTATTCAAAATGTGTATATCTATCTAATTATATACCACAAGACAATTTGAAATTAGCCAATTATTCATTATTTATCTTCTACAAAACTTATACAAATTACATTTATCACTTCATTTCACTACAATTTCTCTCGCTATCAACTTACAACATGGATATTTCCAACTGTGTTAAATGGAATGGGAGTGTTTGATTTTGGACTTGGAACAGAGAATTACATAATATGGCGTTACCTCACTACTGTATCACATCTAGCAATAAACTTGAATAAAACGTACATACATATGTACATGTCCTAATATCAGATTTCTTGTGTCATTAAATATTTGGGCCATCATCATTTACATTGTACCACTGGTGGACATGGGCCTCTTCTCAAAGGGTTAAGCCCATAGGCTGTCATGCTAACCAAATGCAAGTTGACAGTCTTCATACGCCTTAGAAAAAATTATTGATAACAATATATTGTGTAGGTTTCCTTATGATATTTTTCTTTACTGTTACAGCATTTGATATTTAATGTTAAAATGCATATAACATTGTATAGAGGGAGATCCCATCAGTATTTAAATCCAAAAATATGGTGCTAAATTATAAATAAAAAACTATCACTGCTTTCAGGGTCATGATTGTCAAAGTCAATGTGAGGATCACATGTCAATATAAATAACATACTACTTCCTAGGCAAGTAGAGTAAATTAAGAATCAGTAAACACTAATCGTAAAAAGAAATGAAATTCGAGTCTCATTTCTAGTCCACACTATCCAAGGTTGTCTTGCAAAACTTTTCACAAATCTCACTTTATCAGTACATTTAGTTACATTTAAATAGTTATCCGATTCTTCATGTTACGAAAATCAGATTCCAGATTTACACTCTGTGTGAGCAAGCGCCATGTAATTGCCATTCTGCCTACACTTCCTGCTCGTATGTGGGAGGGCGGGCGGGGCGGCGCGGCCGGCGCGCCGCGTCCCAGCGCCGCGTCACCGACACGTACGTCACCACGGCGCTGCCCGTCACCACAGCGGCATTTACCAATGCCAATGGCTGCAAATATATTCATGTATTAAAATTTGGCCACTGACTGGTTGTGAGCCTCCTGTGACATCGTCTGTAGACCCTGATGCTATCTGAAGGTAGTGCATTGATGACTTTGAAAAAATAATCCTTGTGCCATATTTGTGGTGTCAGAACAGCGCTTCAGATGAAACTTTATTTTATGTTTCGTCCAGTCTTCATAAATTCAATGCGCCGGTTCAGCGTCCCCAGTAGCCTGACCCACGCGATATATTGTAATTAGTTTATTTTTACTTTTTAATAATATTCTTAACTAATAACTTGACTATCTCGTTGGTCGAGTTTTTGCAAGCGCGACTACCGATCGGGAGGTCCTGGGTTCAAATCCCGGTTCAGGTACTATTGGAATTTTCTAATTTAAAATTTCTTGTAGTGTACTCGGAGTCTGAATCTGTACCTGGTGTATGGCAATAGGCTCACCACCTATTTCATGGGACTTAAACGTAACGTGGTGAGACATGGTACTGTAGTACACTCACTCCTCTGCCTACTCTTTCGGGGATGACAGGCGTGATATTACGTTTCTTAACTAATATGTGATACTGAAACAAGCCAACGAATCACTGAAACACAAAATTACAAATTATTAAGAGGTAGCGTGCAAAATATCGAGAAAACGAAATCTTCAAATCAAACACTATACTTTAGATCTATACAATATTTTTAAATAATCATAACATACCCCGTGCACGTAGTCGATGGCACCGACCATGCTGCACAGAGTCATGCTGAGTAATCCAATCACCAGCATCAGAATACCGACCACCGTGGACAGTATTAGATCCTGAGAATACAAAATATGTATGTTCCTCCTGTTTTAATAGCAGTTCCCCTGCACCTATCTATTATTAAGTTGTAATGAAAAGCCTACTTCATCTTGCTCAAGAGTACATTGTTATCAAACCAGCCAATTAAAAATCAATGAAAAAGAATAGAAAGTAAACTGCAATCCCACGGCGAACAAGTAGGCCATGGGCGCGTAGAGCGGCAGCGACAGCGCGGCGGCGGCGATGAGCGCGGCCGAGCTGGCGGCGCCGCCCAGCGCCAGCGCCGCGCCCGCCGCCCGCAGCCCCGGCGCCGAGCCGCACGAGCCGCCGCTCACCAGCAGCGTGGAGGACGCTATGCACGCCACCTGCGAGCGTGTTCACTTGCACTCGTTTAAATGTATGACAGTCATGGCTTCATGTCAGAAAATATAAAATGTCCTATACGAAGTAAAAAAGATGAGTTACGTCCTAATAATTATTATCTTGGTCAATTAAATTTTCAGTCGTATTAAAAGTACTATAGATATTACAGCTGATTTGAAGAAAATCAAAAGATCTCATTTTAATGAATAATATCCACGGAAAGTTCGTCCTTTTTAAAGCTTTTAGTACAAAGAAGTCAGCAACGGAGTATTTCCTTTAAAACTGTAGGCCTAAAACATATTCTCCTGAGGTACAAAATTGACTGCACGGAAATCTTCCTCGAGAAACTCCGGAGTCGTGCTTTAAAGCATCAAATTCAAATAAGAGCCTCATTTTAAGGAATACTATCATAATTACATACAGAGAACTAGTTATAAAATTCCGTCACTGAATCCACAATAAGGCACAATAAAAAACTACGTTCGATTTGATCGAGCCCCATTATGACTAAGAGTTCCTTAAAATTTATTAAGTTTTGCAACTAGGTAAATGCTAAATTCCTTTCCGTGATCTGGTGAAAACTTAGCCGATACCCGCCAGTATAAGTCGTATTTTATTAATAATCTGATGAAAACTTAGACGATGCCAGTCAGTATAAAATATAATAAAAACACCTTATTTGAAAAATGGTTGAACTTACAGAAATAGAGTATGTAAATAGGTCATATAAAATAATACAAAACTGTACTTACGACTGACAAAATTTTCAAAATTCCCGCGGGAGACACGAAGTAATCATGCTCTCTGTAGTACTCGCGCAGTACCGTACTGTCCGTATCTGCCTCCCCCAAGGTACTAGACGTCATAGCGCTATTCATGCTTACTTTCACTAATTATTTTAATTACTGAATAACTTTTTAATAATTTTCATTTTATATATATGACACATTATCGATAAAACCCAATTTCACTTGTTTCACATGGACCACACTTTCATTTTATTAACTTTGTATGTACCGTTTTTAAATCGTAAATTTGTTTATTTATAATAATAGAAACTGGCAGAAATTCCTTCAGTATGCAACCGTAGAAAATCCCGCCAGATTTTGACAAATAACAAATTATCAACCCAATGCGGCAATTATCATCACGTTGATAATGTGAGCAATCGGTTTTGATCTCAGAGATAGGCGCGTTAATTATGGTTTGATCTAGCCGATGGCAGCTACCCCTGCACCTACTTACATATCTGCTATCACGTCAGTGATCAAAATCAATTCGTTCGTCAAAACTTTATCGATAAGAAAACGGGTTCCTGCATTTTTAATGGCCGATAATTATTTGGCTCAAAATTTTTTTTTTACCATGCCATATTATTGTTACCAGGCCATGTTGAAGACGTAATTAATAATGTCATCTTTCAATTAAAATAGCGTATATTCTAAAAACTTCATCGGTTAGGGATTAATGTTTTTCCCTATTTTTAAAAGCGAAACATTAAAATCGAGTCTCGGCAACGACATAAAAAGAAAATCCACAGCGGTAATTCCCAAAGGGGTAGGCAGAGTGTAGTACACTCTCATGTTTCACCAGTTACGTTTACGTCCCATTGAATAGGTAGTGATCCTATTGCCATACACATAAATAGCTAGTAATTAATTTAAAAGATGTAAAATATAAAGAACAACACCAATGTGTATAAAAACCATATATGTATTATCATTAAAATTTAAAAGTAAAAATTACACGCACATCTTCATCGAGATCGTACACAATAATCACCATTCATGGAATAAATTACTTATTTTTTACGAAAAACGATAATACATTTATCTGGTAACACACAAAGCAATACAATATAATTTAGGATCGCTCCCGCGGCCCGTTCGGGATCTATACTTTGATCAAAGGCGATTTAGTCTTATTCGTTTCTTTAGCGATACGAGGAAATCAGTTAATGTCAGAACGTTGAACGGTGAGACCACTAAGTGGCCGACGATCATGTAAGTGCTTAGGAATCGTTCACTACGAATCCTACTTGCGAATCAACCCTTTTAAAATATAACGAACTGGTCTTTGTCGGGCAAACTTGTCGGCCAAACGGCTAGATTTCATTGTCTGGGTATGTTTTATTTAATTTCAATTAGAAAAAGTTACTTATCAAGGGGGAATTGAAAATATGTCAAAACGGGGCCGCAGAAACGCTCTCTATGATAACATGAATCGGAAGAAAATTTTTAAACGTGTTCGATAACAAGTGTGACCGTGATAATATTACGAAGTGATCAAAGAATATACTAAAACGAATACTCACTATACAAAATATACGTACAAAGTGTATGAGTAGAGGGTAGACAGAGTCGACAATAGGTATATGGTGATATGTATGACACTATACAAAAATAAATAGACATGGAGTATTGCGGGCGTCGCACACGACGGCCGACGCTAAGCTCGGGGCGCGGCGTGGCGCGGCGACAGGTCGACAGTACAAAATTACTTCCTAGGACAATTCTTAATCGGTACATTCGAAGGTTCCTCTTACACCTAGCTACATGTTGCTTACAGAAGAGCGTGTTGCGCTAATGAATAGATCCGATACAAGCTTCACGGTTAAATAAACACGATACATGATATAACAGTAGTCCGGAGCGCGACGCACGCGGCGATACCCAATACACGTATACCGGTGCGTGCTCTATAAAAATTCTGCTACGGTATTCTTAACGCAACAAACGGTTCGCTTACAAGTAAAAATTACCCTTTGCATGTATTTGTATATATTATATTACTTGTATATTAGATATCCGAAACATATACGTTCTGGACGAAAAGAAAACGAGGACAACACATTCATTGGAACGTTCGCGAAACATAACCGGAACGGACGCAACGCTCACACCACGCGACAAATGGCAATATACGATAACACGATAATCTAATAATATTTGTGCAAAAATCTACTCCGGGGGTTCACTTGTAAGTAACAAACAATCGCTTAATACACTAAATGGACTAGCATCAATATCAGACTTGTGTAAACCATCATAACACAATAATGACACACGAACGTACTAAAACTGCTCCACGTAATTCAATAAAACTAGGTAAACAAAATGGACAACTACTATTCACAGGCAGAATGAAAATGGCAGTTTTAGACAATTTCACACTAACGGCGACACCGATATCTTAACAGTGTCGTCCGCGTACATTTCTCCGTCCCTCGTAGAATAAACACCACCTCGGCTATTCATTAAGTACCTAAACGTTTTGGTCCAGAAAACAAAATGATACATTAAATGTCTAAACGATGCTGCACTGGTCCTAAGTTCACTAGAGCTCCTTCTCCAACATAAACAGTGGAATGTGTTCGACTCGAACTGCGCCGAGTCAGTACTCGCTAGAACACTACTTAAATTTAGTAAGTGTAGGGGGATCGGGCCATCAATGTTAAAAACACAGCGACCTCTTGGGGCTTCAATATATATAAGAAATGAACAATATACATGATTTATCAATTCCAGATTGTAAAATACACACTCTGAAGTACAAAATCCGGGCTCCTGGCCTCGACCGAGAGCCGCGCCGTGTCTTATAATTACAATATATCATTAGTGTCTCGCAAGGCATTTTTACTATTCACATATAGGTTGAATTCACTACATTACTTATTTCCAAACGCCCTTAATATACATTGTTCAGTATGTGCATAAATAATGTTTTTGGAAGAATTCTTTGAACTTTGCTTTATCACTTTTAGAAATTACGAGTAGTTAAAAATTGCATTATCAAATATTACAGTCAACTAGGTGCCCGATTCTATATTATGTACACTTAGTAACTGCAAGTTTCAAAAAGTAATAAAATCAAGTTGTGATCGTGAGAGGGTGCATTTACCCTGTGTAAAGGTGTCTCATGAAGGTTCGACTTCACTATTTCGTTCAATATGTGAATGTAAAAAACCTATGCAATGTTATGAACACATTGTTTAAAATTCCCACATTATTTCATACTCACTACTGAATACAAGGCTCCTCTACAAATAGCATAACCGTCCCTCAGAGAAAACTACTCAAAATCCCAAACACCGCAAACACTGCTTACGGACACGTACGTGCGGGTAGAATGGTCGCAGCGAGCGCAGCTCTGGCGCTCCTCCTCCAGTCACATCAGGTCCGCACTGCATTTTCACTCACTTTTAAAGTTCCCGACGCACTTACAACGCACCACTCCCACACACTGGTTCTTAACACAGTATAAGGAATTATAGTCTCTGGAATGGGAGAGTACTCATCTAGAATATGAATGGCCGATATACACTCAGTTATACTCATGATGCAGCTCCCTTAGGGGCCGACCGACTCTGAAACAATAGCCCAAATTTGGAGAAACAGATGATGATACCAACCGAAAAACTAAATTCAAATGATGGATCTGGCTAGAAAAAGTAACTACAGCATGTGTCGTTTGGTCAAACTTCAATTTTCGTATTTCTTGCTTAAAATGAATACTAACAGAAAACGTAAAAAATATATAGGGATGTACCACACTAGGAAGCCTGTACTCTTCTGCGCTAAGTCGTTCGGTACATCTCTTCAAGATCAATTTCCGTAAAATATAGCATGCTGTATTCCGCTTTCTCCATTATTTACATTTCGTTCGGTGATCGATCAGCTCGAAAGTCGAAGTCCGGCGAGGGGGGCGCGAGGGGGGGCGCGAGGGCGGGCGCTGCCGTATCGGTTCAGAAGTCGGTCGTCGAGGGGCACTATAAGGGCGGCTGGTCGCGCGAGGTGGAGGGCTGGGGGGCGGCGTGCGGGGCGGAGGGCACGGCGCGGTAGGCGGCGCGCGGCGCGAGCGAGCGCGCGCTGGAGCGGCGCGAGCGCGCGGCGCCGCGGCGCGCGCAGCCGCCGCGCAGCGCCAGCGCCAGCAGCGCGCACGACACGCACGCGCCGCACAGCCCCAAGCCCTGCAACCGACGTCGCGCACGACCCCTTCATATTGCTTTCCGACTCGATGTATTTATGAAATCATAATGAACGTAGCGTGGGACGCCCTCCAGCTAGGTGGATTGACGATACACGCAAAGTGGCTGGCAGTGGTTGGATGCGAGGAGCAGAAGATCGAGCTCAGTGGCGTGCCATTGGAGAGGCCTATGTCCGGCAGTGGACGGGAGGAGGCTGATTATGATGATGAATGAACCAGATCTCATTCACTTGATGTTATTAACAAAATATTCCTTCATTGCTGACATTAATACATTGCTAATGCTGAATTTCTTGCGGGCAAATTGCGAGTCAAATCATATATATTCAATCACCATGAGCGTTCGATTTCATGGCATATAAAAGTCAACAATTTGTCCCTTGATCTAACGAATCAAACTCAAATCGATTAGACGAATCGAACAGAATCAGATTAACCGATTGCGAGCATAATGAAGAGACACATGAAGAAAAATATACGGAACCGTAGTCTACCACGTGCGTGTAAACCTATCGCAAACATGCAATCTGTGAAATCAGCATCATTGAAGAGGGTATACAATACGCTATGACATGACGTAGAATTGAAAAGTTTCTTCAAGGCAGACAACACATTAAAAACTCAGCTGATGTTGTGTCTATAGGTGACCCTGACCACTTACCATCAAATGAAAACGATCCGCTTATTTGCCATGCGTTTTAATGTATACATAAGAAGAAAAGTAATACCGTAGCTGCGAAGAGCAACCTGGCGGGCAGCACGGGCGCGCGCGGCGGCAGCGGCAGCAACGCGGCCAGCAGGCGCGCGCCGCCCGCGCACAGCCAGCCCGCGCTCCAGGCTGCTGCGCACCCACCCTGCCGACGGCATAAGGATCACGTTTCATAATATATACTAACTTGTTACTCATACTGTAAGTATACCTCTAAAATGTGTGAACTTCCATATCACAGATGTAAAACTCCTGAAGTTTATCAAATATACTGGTCATAAAAAGAAAGTACATTCAACAACACTGTACAGGCTTCAGGCAGTCTCTAATATACTTAAATCAACCCCACTTAGCATATTCTGTATTCATCACTCAGCTCAAGCTTGTTCCATACTGTTTAAGACTATTTCTCACAACATTATCAACACAACATTTTCAAATTTGAACTTGATTGTTTTATAATAATTATTTATTGCAATTAATGTTTCTGAATTTCATATATTAATGATTGTATTTATTTAGTGGTAATATTTTTATTGTTGTATTTATTGAGAGGTATTATTTTCAATTCATTCATGGTAGAAATATAATAAATTTGATGTAGTTTTTTAAACAACAACTACCATCTATGTTAAAGCCCTTACAAAGTAAAGATAACCATTTTAAAGCATTTTCTATAACAAAATAAAAAATTTGACATCCATACATGTGACTTGATACTAATAATCATAGATTATTTAATGGAAAAATTGATCTATGTAATAAATTGTGTCAGTGTCAATGGTTGTCAAAACAAAATTTAACTGCATTATTAGTTACTGTTCTCCAATGAACAGTATTCAAGTTCAGGGTACATTAATATGTAGAGAAGATGTGGACAAGCTCACGAGTCGGTCCCAGTGCAGCGGCATCAGCCTGTGCAGCCGCGAGACGCGCAACAACAGCATAAGCGCGTGTAGCAGCAACGAAGAGAGCGCGCCGAACAGCAGCGGCCGCACGGCGCTCGCCGAGTGCAGCCCCACCGCGCTCCACACGCACCCGCACGTGCACGCGCTGCATATCTGCAACGTACCGCGTTGTGCCTGTAGCCACGTGACTAATACACACATTTACTACCGTGCTCCCTCTCATTACCTTTTCTTATAACCAATAATAATATATGACAAATTTCAATTACAGAGTGACAAGAAGCTATGACAGGCACTAATTAACAAAATGCCTTATGATAATTCCGTTTGCTTCAAAGAATGATTTATGGTTGAAATATATCAACTTATGTTTTGAATTAAAATACAACAGAGAATATTTCGGGAAACATTTGATGACATTTCATTTCATTACAAAGAAATGTAGTCCTACAGTCCTATTGAAGATTGGTTGCTGTTGTCTCACATGACGTGACCACTAACAGCTCCCTTACTATTATCTTTAGTATTAAGATAAATATAAATATTTGTTAGAAGCAGTGATAGCCTAGTGGTTAAGAATTCGACCTCTTAATCCGAGGATGCTGGGTTCAAATCCATGGCGCGCGCCTCTTTACAAAAGTGCGTTTTAAATTTAAATATCACTTGCTAACGGTGAAGGAAAACAGTGAGGAAACCTGCACAACTTAGATTTAAAAAAATATATTCTAAGGTTTATGTAGCCTGCCAACCCACACTTGGCCAGCATGCCAGACTATGGCCTAAACCCTCTCAATATGAGAGGAGACCCATATTCCAACAGTGAAATGATAAATGGGTCGATTAATTTTTTTTTCCTATTACAAATATTAGTTGCACAAATATTTCTGTCTATTCCACCCTTTGTAGCCCAGAGAAATGATAAACTGCATAAATACCTGTAAAAATGTCTAAATTTATGCCCAGACAGTACCAAGGCCCACTAAATAAATATTTTACTGAGTGAGAATTAACCCTACCATCTCCGCTTCTATAATTAGTGTCTAATCATTAAAATTGATATAGATATCAATTTTCAAAGTTCACTTAAGTACCAAGTGTAGTAATATCAAGTATAGTACATAAAACATGAATTTTATAAACATATTTTTTAAAATAATATAGTTTAAACAGTACACACCTGTACAGAATTCTAACAATAGATGTAGTTTTACATGTTTTATTATGTCGTTAGGCTAATACAATTAAAAATACATTAACCCAGATTTCTTGATATAAAAATGTAGAAACAAACAAACAAACAAAGCAACAAGAAATCCACAAGTGAAACTAGACTTCAGGAGAACACAAAGTAATATAATCTTTCAACTTTCAGGCACTTAAAATTTCTTATTAAACTATTTTCATATAAGATTTTGAAAAATCATAAAAGGCTAGCAAACCCCTAATATGTTATGTTCTGAGTAACAATAATTGAGTGCAACTAGCCTTGACTGGAACAAAGGCAGACACTCAACCTAAAGCTAAGTGGTCATCATAGCCATCATCTTTATTATGAGGCTGTCTCCACAACACTTCACTGTCCCACTGCACAACTAGGTCAAACAGTTACAAGCCATTTGAGTTTTGTTAAATGCAAAGCTATAAACCGAATTTAAAACTTGTGTGGTAATAAAATTATTTTGTAAAATTTATATGGTGTTCAATATCATATTGTAGTAAAGAGTTTAAAAATTAATTATGAATCAACTATTAGTCATTATAATCATTAACGTTTAGAAATAAAAAAAAGTAACTTTGGAAATGGAGAAAGGGCATTTATATGATAGAGTTTATACATGAACACAAGAATGATACTTGTGACAAGATAAAATACTATTGCAATTTCTTTTCCTACTACTGCTTTTAATTAAAGTATACAAATCTCAGTCATATAAGAAATAACTCAGAGTCACAACCTTAGCCCAGTATATGGCCATAGTCTCAGCACCTGCTCCACAGAATGTAAATGTAACTGGTGAAATGTGGAATTGTCCTAAACTCCTCCACCTACACCTTCGTGGATTATAGGTGTGATGTTACATTTATAAGAACTAATGATCAATAATTACAGTGATATAACAGATCTAACCAGAACAGCTTCTAGATGAATCCAATCAAGTGCAATACATCACTCCACACATGTCAGTCACACATTAAGTTGATACACACATACTTAATTTAATATAAACATAGCAAATTCTGCAATATGCTAATGTTTAAACATGATTTGTACTGATTTATTTTTCTTAACTATCTCATGACATTTATGTGCTAGTACCAATCACAAAACAAATATAAAATGTTGATTCACAAAAATATTTTGCTACTGTATGTTTCATATAAAGAGAGTAGAAAATGAGCAAATACCAGTCATGAATGCCTACTATGGCCCAGACTACCACAACAGACCTTGAACAGGATAGTAGGAAAAGGACTGTTAAGTGTATTTAGTTCTGTTTGTATAATTGTTAAGAGATCTTATTCTTATGTTAAATTGTTTCGAGGACTGAGCTGGGACTGACAGTATCAAGAGTGCAGTTAGTGTCTATTGACATTATTTTATTTAATATGAATTAATATCTGTATCGAATTTTTTCCATACAATTACTACATAGTAGAAATAGATGTAGAAATGTATTTCCTGGCTGAACCATATACATGCCTAGCCTCTAAATTAAACTTCATATTATGAATACTTGACCTGTATACTTCATCAGAGTTTTATCTACCAATAAACCTACCTTTACAGATTAACAAAGTTTAAAAAATAAGAAAGACAATTTTGATGAGACAAACATTTGATTTGGGTACAGCCTAGCCTACCTTAAATTAGTGCAAACAGAAATAAAGTGTTGACAGAGTGTGCTCATTGTAGCATATATTCATATAGTAAGCACTCTCAGAATGCTGTATGTACAATAATACTCACCACTAGGAGTAAAGTCAAGGCGCCCGTCGGAGTAATAAGGTGTGCGAGGTGGCAGTAGAGCGGGGCGAGCGCCTGCGGGCGCGGCGGCGGCGCGCGCGAGTAATGCGCGTGCGAGTCCCACGAGCGCTCCGTTAGCTCCGTGCCTGCCGGCGAGCGCCCGCCCGCTCCTGCGCGCCCACTGCCCGCGATTTCGAAGTCCTGCACGTCCTCGCCGCGGCAGCTCCTCGGCTCCAGCTCCCGGATCTCCTCGAGCAACAGCTCCACCTCGTCAGTCGAATACAGCTCGCTCGCGGACACGTAGCGCGTCGGCGCCGCTTGCATATCACCCGACGCCGCCGCCGAGCGCGCCCGCCGCGGCCCCTCCCGCGTGCTGCCCGCGCGCGCCGCTCGAGCCCCGCAGCGGCGCGCTACCTTGCGCGTACCGCATTGAGCCTATGCCCCGCCGCCGCCCACATACTGTCCGGACGACCAAACTTGACAAATTCACCGCCCTTTCCACCACTTGTAAACAGATTTCGACGACGCTCTACCAGCACGCCATGTTTGTTATCATGTCACTTTTTTTCAAACAAATCTATAATCTATGGTTAAGTCAAATGAAACTCGTTTGGATATACGGTATAGCAAAAGCATTATTATTTATTTGTTGTGTTTAAGTTTATACAAAATACAATTTTGACAAATATAATACTAATAGCTATATCGATAACGATGTACAAAAAACAATAATTAATTGGCTGATGTGGGTATTAGAAACATTTTGGCGATCTAAAATAAAGGTTTTTCGTATGTATGTCACATACGTTCTAATATGATACGTCGGTAATAAAAATAAAAAACACGCAAGCGTTGAAGTAATACCATAGCAAATACTATTTAAGTAGCTGTTTAACGTACTGACATTTTCTCGATGATTCTTTTGTTGTATTGTAATTAATATTATTATTGAATTATATAGAGACGAGTATGTCCTAGAGTATCAATGTTATTTATATTTAGTAACATTGTACTTGAGAAATATACTTCTAAAAGTATTATAGACAGCCACCCTTATAAAAAGATTAGCGTACACAGCATATAATTATTTCGATTATCTTGTTTCCACCTCCTAACTTAATTTACATTATACCTTTTGCTATACGGATATTCCTATAAGATTGTTTAAAGACATGATGCGTGCTTCATTTGCGAATTGCGAAGGTTCTTTTGGTAATCTTTATCAATGAATAGTATAAGCAGATGACTATTATTATTATCAAATGAAATAATACGAAGTATTCAACATTGCTGTGCTGATTCAGCAGATCAGTTAGCAAAGCCACATTCAAGATCCATGTATAACAGTTCGTCGTTTAATTGTTGAACTAACTATTAATAATAATGATAATGATAATAATCGATCCCGACCGTATTTCAGCCACAGCGACTTGGATCAAACTATTGAGAACTTCGCTGGTATGCTGTCATGTGGCTAACGTACCCTATACGTGCGGTAAATGTGCGACCACACTCGCTGCTAGTCAGCACACCTCCGACGTAGTTGTAACTAATGGCCGCAAGTCGTCGGGCCTTGAGCTCGTCTCGTTTAGCATCGAGCTCATTTCGTCGTCGCCCTTCAAACTCGAATACCTTAGTGTGCACGGTATGCCTCCACTATGGCCGATCAGCTGCCATCGTCTTTAAGCACATCTTTATACCGCAAAAATTGGCCGCCCTGTTTCCGCTTGCCATTTTGCACTTCGAAATAGAAGATGCGCTTCGCCACTCTGTCGTCAGACATGCGGGAGACGTGACCTACCCAGTGCAGCTGTCTCCGCATTAGATAGGCCTCAATACCGCTGACATTACCTCGCCGCAGAACTTCCGCGTTGCGAACACGGTCCGACCAATGAATGTTCATTATGTCGCGTAGGCATTTAAAATGGAATCTATCTAATGTGGATCGTGTACCGCAAGCATATCCGGTGCTTGCGGTACACGATCCACGTTTCAGAGGCATACAGGAGATTTGGCAGGATGATCGCCATGTACACAGCTACCTTCGTGTGGAACTTTATATCGTGTGAACGGAACACCTTAAGTCGAAGTCTGCCAAAGGCTGCAGCAGCTGCTCCAATTATACTGTTGACTTCATTATCAAACAGGCACCTCGATGTAATGGTGCTGCCCAGATATTTGAACCGATCTACTTGCTTAAGTGAGTCGTCACTAAACTTTATGTCAATTGGGGCACTATTCAGCGTGAAGCACCATCACTTCAATCTTCTTCACGTTAATCTTAAGGCCAAATTTGTGATATGACTCATCAAGACTCGACATAAGCCTAACCTAACTCTTAGCAAACTACGAACAGTGTAAACTTAAACACTGAAATACTAATCCTAA
The DNA here is from genome assembly GCA_018248815.1 of Croniades pieria auraria. Classification (NCBI taxonomy): domain Eukaryota; kingdom Metazoa; phylum Arthropoda; class Insecta; order Lepidoptera; family Hesperiidae; genus Croniades; species Croniades pieria. The sequence goes on from DWJK01000086.1 coordinate 18,116, forward strand.
TACGAGTTCAGTTTCAAATATATATATTGTACTGATTAAGGTTTCTGTGCAACCTTGTGGTATTGTTCTCAAATTGATGAATTGGTTCAAATATAAATGAATCGTATTTAGAATCGAAGTGACCTTCTTAAATAATTGAAATTTAACTGGTTCCTTATGAATATTATCCAATATTCTTGAGCAACTTGTTATATGTGTATTGGTGGTTACTGTTACATAGGAAAAAACAGATATTACTGTGGGAATTGACATTAATTTTCCTTAATTTTCTAAAATGAATTAATTATAGCAGTGACACTTTCAGCGGATTAGATTTCAGCATCCAATTGTGAGAGTCTGGGGTTTTAATACTGACATGCAATTTTGACTGAACAAAATTATTCGCGATTTCTACACGCGCTTTTCTAAGGCATGTGAAGCAAATTAATTCGCAATTATACTTTATCGCCTCAATACTGTACCTTAACCGTTAATAATGATTTATCTAATAAACTCTTATTTTATATTGTTATATAAAGCTATCTGCATCGTCATCATCATCATCATCATCATCATCATCATCATCATCATCATCATCATCATCATCATCATCAGCCTAACTCAGTCCACTGCTGGACATAGACCATTAAGTTAACTGCATCGGTCATTAATTCCACACAGATAATAGAAACAACTATCGTTGATGTTTGTCAGTGCTAAATGTTCACGAAGAGGCAATAGGTAACTTTGCATTACCCATTGTTTCTGCAGTTATTAATGTTTTGATGACCTGTGTTTACATAATGAAATCGGTGGGTAGACAGTGAATGTCTAAAGAAACAAAAAAAGTACAATATTATAAACAACTGTTTATTTTAATCCTAACAGCAGCATCATGTTGTTATGATCGTGATTGTTTTACAACAATTGTTAATCGATATATCACAGAACGAATAACGTTAGTTCCGAAAAGCTAACAAGTAGACTAATAGCTATATAAAATCCAGATATTTGTAGTCAAGTATAAATTTAAATTCCACTTTTACTTAGTGAACTTGTGTTTTAATAACAATAAAAAATAGTTAATCAAATACTGAAAACAAAAACTGATGGGCAAAAAATTTAAGAAGTCATATAAAAATTAGTTTTCCATGAAAGAATCAAAGTACCGTTTTCTCTATGGTTAGACATTGTTGTATATTCTTAATACTAAAAATAAATGAAGAAATACCAAACGTAGCAACATAACATCTATATCTATAAATTTACCAACGAAGCTTAACAATTAACAATTTTTACTCTTACATCTAGATATCGATCATTAAATAAAAAAGAATTACGCCATTCGGCATTCGAGATAGTGCGTTTAGAATATAGAGATCTACGCAAGAAATTACGGGATGCCATCTGGCTTGCGCTGTCGCGGGACGAAGTTCTCGAAACCCGGCGGCGGCCGCAAATCCCCCGCGCTGCGCCCCGCCCCGCGGCCCGCTCCGTGCCCCGCCCCCCGCGCCGCGCCGCCCGCCGCCTGCGTGTGCGGCGACACTATGGGCTCTAAGCCGGCGGCCGCCATGGCGTGGCCCAGCGTCTCCACCATGTATCGGTGCGCCAAGTGCGTGTCCACGCGGCTCAGCAGGGCGAAGATCTCGCACTCGGACGCCGACATCGACACGGTGCCATCCCACGGCCGTGGCTGGCTGCACCCCCTGTGACGTCGGCCCTCAGAACATATTGCAGATTGAAATAGTGGGATTCGATTTGAAACTCGGACGGGGTTTTTCCACGGGGAAGGTTGGACGCGATCGACCACTTCAACGGAGCCCTCCTCGTTCCCGGAAAACGAACGCGGCATTTCGCCCACCTCCTCAGACGAGCGCGTGCTATTTATCTTGGTCGAACTTTGAAAGCGCGGAACGTGGCGCGGAGTAGAACGCGAAACGGGCGCACCTCTTAAGTTAGGGAACGGCACGGGAGCAGCACAACGAGAGGGCGACGGCGCCACGACGGCGGGCGGCAGACACGGCGGCACGTGGCGGCGGTAGTCCTCGACGAAGTCGAGCGAGATGCCGTCGCGGAGATAGCAGTATATCTCGGCGTAGTTTGGCGTGTCGCCCGTTTCCAGCGCGTCGAAGAGCGGGTACAGGTAACACTCCGAGGTCTGAAACGATCGACCGCTGCGTTAGTCGATCCCGGAGGGCGGCCGCTCTTGCGACTAATTCAGACATCGGAGATGTCACAGCGGCAGCAGTGCCGGCGCGAAATGAATGCGGCAATATCGATAGTCACATGATGCCTTTTTACAGCCTCATCATGAGAACGTATTACCGAACCTTAGGAGATCGACGTCGCCGACTCAATTAAATAAACTCCACTGTCTACGTTGTTTAGAAAAATAGACTGGATAAATGTTAGAATCGATTCCTCGAGATGCACAAAAAAAATATCTTTGTAAAACAACCACGATTTACTGTCCCGAGGTATAATTATTTATGTACATAAAACAGGCATTTACATCATAATCGAATAATGACATGTACATTCATTCCAAACAAAATTATATATGGTGCTTATCTTACTAATAATTTGCTGCTTTAGCCAACATCCACACTCGTAGAATTAATTTGAAATATATAGTAACTATTACTTTTCTAATGTGAAACATTAAGATTATCCAATGGGGCGAATACTCGTTACAGTTAATAGTGTACCAGATTCTTCAATGATTTATAATATTCATACTCGCCAAAATAACCTGTAGACCTGTATATAAATAGCTCCAAATAATCCAAGGGCCAATCGACAAGATGCGGCAGTATACTTTCACGTTATATAAAAATATAAAATGTAAACAAACTCATTTAATACAAAGAGTAGTGGTTTGAAAATTAAATGAAAGAAAAACAAAAAAAAAATTATACCCTATTTATTTTAATCATATTTATTTTATCTTTACTTTCTTAGGTGCAAAGTAATTTGTATCGACATGAAGTCTGAGATATTTCTGGAAATACACATCGCAGTATTACAAGACTGTCCATATGTACTATTTCACTGTGCTCATAACATTACTTTGTTTACATTTCATATCTGTAATGATCGATCAAAATTATTGGTGTTGTAATTTTTTCGCCATCGCGAGGCGTACGTGTAAAATATTACGAATTCTTATATCACTACTGCTACTTTCCAAGTGACTAGTGTCGCTGTGTTTATTCGGATCGGGATCTTTTGTATGTTTGCTGGCAACACCGGTCGCTCTGTTATTTTTTCGCTCCACTTCGAGATGTTTCTGCAGCCGCAATTCGATCGCGCTCAGCCCGCTGGTGCTGGCAACACTTTCAGTATCAGAGAACGTAGAACTTGAATTTTGTTCCCATTGTAAATGTGGTGTTTCCTTTAAAACGCCCGTGTCCAACGCAGCTTTCGTCCTTGACGCAGAGATATATGATCTATCAGGAATCATGTTTATTTTTCTTCTGTCTGGTGGAATTTCGGCGTCGCAAATGAATGAACTCGCTCGATGGGACTTCTTCTTCAGTTCACGTAGTTGTTTCAGTCGAGCGCCAACCGCACTGCAGACGGATTCACCACTCTCGGAGCTCACACTTTCGTCACATTCATTCTCAACACTTTCACTGTCGTCAATTTGTCGAACACAACTATCAGGTGTCTCAGGAATATTTTCTGATTGAAGTCTGTTCCGTTTTACCGCAGATGCGACAGAATGGTTATTTTTTTTATGTTTATTCAATAATTGCAGCCGCGCGAGCGACGGTCCACTTGGGCAGCCTGCAACATCGCGACTCGACTGGTACATTTTACTGTCACTCATATTATTTTCCAGATAAGCCTGTTTCTGTTCAGATTTGCCGTGCATACGTGCAGGCGACAAATGTATAACACTATTGGGAGAATTCGTATTGGTCTCCGTGTCGGATTCGTTTTCGAGGAGCGGCCGCGAGGAAAGGCGCTGGCAGCGCGACGGCCAGCGCTCCGGTTCGGGCTCGACGTACTGCTCGAGCTCGGCGTCGGGTGCGTCGTTATCCCACGTGTCGAGTCGGCGCGGCGGCCGGCCCACGAGCTCGGACGCCGAGGCCGAGACGTCGCTGTAGTCGTCGGCATCGTCCTGCTGAGGGTCGCCGGCAGCCGCCGAGAGGTCGGAGAGGCCGGAGAGCGCGCAGAGCAGCGAGCGAACCTCGTGGGCGGGGGCGCTAGAGGCGGAGGAGGCGGAGGATGCAGAAGATAGACTTACGCCGAGCGCGGAGTCGGGGCGCGGGTCGGCGTGGCCGGCGCGCGTCATTTCGCTGCTGATGCACACGTCCTCCTCCGTCGACGTATCGATCAGCAGAACCTCCACGATGCCCTCCTGAAATGCGTAAATCGGACGCTACTTCGCATTTACTTATTCGTATAGATTTTGTTAGTCACAAAATACACATTGCACGAAGTACAAATTGCTCATATTTAAAGCAATTCATATGTGAACCCTACGCGCTCGTCAAAATTTATAGCTACAATACTACTACTATCATTTATAACTTTAAAGTTAATTTTCATAAATAGAATCGTTTTCACCAACATTTTACATATTATGTTGGTTTAAGAAGTGTGAGTTACTTCCACTGTGAATAGTCTATAGATAAGAACCATACCGATGACCGTGACATTCTTAATGTGAAATTAAATGTATACTTTCACTTGAAACTTACCATGGTTAATAATTGCTGACAGTTTAGTTACACTGATATTTTGGAATATAAGTCAATAACGTATGTTGTGGCCGGCCGTAGCTCATTCGCTGTCGTGTAGCACCGAACGTACCTGATCATCCTTGGCGACGACGTTGGCGATGAGGCAGCGCTCCTGCACGAGAGTCAGGAAGTGCGCGCTGGCCGCCCAGGGCCAGCGGCGGCCGGCGGCGAGCGGGCGCACGGCGGCGAGGCGGCCGCGCAGCGCCTGCGCCGGCAGCCGCGCCCAGCGCCGCAACAGCGGCTTTAGCCCGCGCGCCGCCACCGTCTCCACCGTTGCGTAGTCCACGTGCCGCACCTTCACCGTCTCGCCGTCCAGGATCTTGACGATGACGGTGCGGTGCCAGTCGCCCTGATAGCAGCACGCGCAGTAGTGCCCGACGCGTATCGCTCCGGTCGCTAATGTTCGCATCTTACCTTCGCCGCAGTAGTATTTGCTGAAACGAGCACAGAATCTTACAAATTTTACGTAACAACACCGATAAGTATCTGCTGATAAAAAATCTCAGGAAAACCAATAAGCTCTTTTTATAGCATCATTAACACTGGTCGCAAATAATTTATTGAAAAAATAAGGTTCCCCGGAATGAAAGGCTAGATTTGAAGCTCCTAGACTATTAGGAGCTTCGACTATTAGGAGGACTTAGTTATTATTATTTAAAAATCTCTACTTCAGAGTATCTCGTGATGCTCGTTAAGGCATAGTTCTAGTACAATTAAAAAATAAGGTAGTAACTGACTTCATTTCGTCCATCATGTCTTCCATGGCGGAGTAGTGATTCGGGCCGAGACGTAGGAACCAAAAGTGCGTGGGTGAATAAACCTCGCCCAGCACCACTTCCAGCATTGCACCTGGCACCAACGCCGATAGGTCCTGCGTGGGGATGCTCTGCATGATGTGCATGCTATCCCGCGGGAACACGTCTTCATCCTGTTTTACACGTTAGATACTTTATATAACGAGTCAGAATTTAATCATCAATAATATAATCTATGTAAGGGCATGTAAAACGCATGTAGCTTTCAGTTTTCCATCCATAGAATAAGGTCTGATAACAATAATATTTCATTATAACAAAATCATCACTGCAATTAATGCCACATATAACTGCATATCCATATACAATGAAAACCGCAATAGAAAGTAGATGTCAGCTAATCTATTCAATTTGTGTTGGCTCACAAAGTCAATGCCGGGCAGCGCATCTTCGGGGTCGTTTGATTTGTCAGCGGGCATGCTGGTAGTAGGGCGCGCGGACGGGCTGGCAGCAGACGGACAGGCAGGGGGAGGAAGGCTGTTCAATTCTGGGGACGTGGCGCGCACCAGCAGCTCGCCAGTATGCTCAGCCACACATATCTGCAGCCCCTCCACCGTGTACGCTAATCCCTGCACGCTAGTGAACCCGAAGCGCGAAAAGTTCAGCTCACGTTTGTACTTCTCCCTGGAAAAATGCCAAACATTCAAAGTATAATATAGATGCAAGTACTATTTTATAGTCCTATGTTCAACTGCTGCACCCAATACACCAATAACAGACATACAACCTACAAGTTAAACACATAAAATTATATATTACTGTAGACACAATTAGACACTAACCACGTTCAAAATATTAGTAAATACAATAATCTGTTAATAGACAACAAAATGGGTAAAATATTAATTAGCCTATCGTTTTAGCTATGCAACTGTAAAAAGACAGTGATGTTAGTGAAACACTACTCACCGGTACAGTCTCATAAGCTCTGAACACCATACTCCTTCAGGCACCTCTGCTATTACATCATAGATCTCATGTTTTAAATCCTCGAACTGTGCTTTCTTAGTACTATTATGGCCTAAAAACAGTTATAAAAAAACATAACATCACGCCTTTAATCCCTGAAGGGGTAGGCACAGGAGTGTAGTACACTCCCAAAAACAGTAATACTTGTGTATTATTTGATGTGGATATTGTAAGTTAATGCATTAGTCATAGTTAAGGTTTAAAGGTTATGCTTTTCAGCTAAATTAATATGTAACAGGTGACAATATCCAAATGCAATTATAAAATGAAACTGCTTGTATAGAAAATATAAGTAAGACAACCCTAGTACAGGCTGGTCAGTCAAACTCATCATGCAATACTGTATTCCATCGGCTCTCATACATTATAAATATAATCAGTATCAGTGGATGGCTGAAATCTTCAGGGGATCTTTGTTATATTGATCAGTTCTATTGACAGAAGCATAGATAGTACTTACCCATTCGTTTGTGATTTATGAGATATCATTCCAATGGGATTTTTTCTGTATCACTTTTAATTGAATCATCATCATCATGCCTATCTCAGTCCACTGCTGGACATAGGCCTCCCCCAATGAGCGCCATCGCGCCCTGTCCTCTGCTTTTGATCGAATGACTGGGAATTATTTTCTTAATGATTTTGTGATACAAATGTGTGTTGATACTTACACACCAAGCGTCTTTTAAGTCACAGAACGAGTGGGAAAATATCTTAATGGTTCTGTCAACAGAACTGATCAATAGATCTACTGGGAATAAACCAAAATTTTGCAGACATAGCACAGTTTTTTTCAAGTTTGATCTGGTTTATTTTCACCATATAATATCTTAAATAGAGCTGTTCCAACATCCTAACATTATTATCAAAGTGTTTCATTTTTTTACTGAAAGTTGTTAATATTGAAATTATTAAATTATCTGTTGTTGAAATTTGAACCTGACCTATTCTTAATATATGAGCTAATTGTGAATTTACTTTAAAATTAATCACAAGATTCTACTAGAACTGTCCATATCCAAATCTAATTAATAAAATCATCATTATCATCATGTCAGCCTTTTCCGTTTCACTGCTGAGCATAGGCCTTTCTCTTTATGTATCAGAATACTCGATCCTCTGCAGATCTCATTCAGCCACTACCAGCCGCCCTTTTAAGGTCATCAGTCCAATGGGACGGTGGACGACCCACAATAAAATCATAGTAATTTATAATTAAATCACACACACAAACACTGTATTAAATTGGAGCTGTTGCCAAACAAAGTTGATCCGGGGTACCATAATTTGTTTTGATCAACTCATGTCTTTAGCTGCGAGCAACTATGTAAAGTTGACTTTGTTTTAACAGATCGTAGACTAGGCATGACAAAATTATTTTTGACACATAATATTAATGAAGATCACAATAAAATAGTTCATTTAAAGAGGTAAGCAAACTGCTGCCACTGATTATGTGTACCTTTAAATGGAGCAAAACTTACTAGAAGATGTTAATCTCCCTGAGTCGTTATCGCCCTTTGAGGAACTCTTGTCATAGCATATCTCACTATCCAGGTTTTGTGTACTATTAAGTAAGGGTATTCTTTTCCTCATGAAATTTCTTAAAGCATTATTTGAGCACTCTCCGTTTGTTTCAACAGTTTCTTTGATACTTCTGTTATCATTATTATTCTTATAAACATCTTGATGATTATTGTAAATTTCGTCTGTGATAGTATTTCTAGTGCTGCAAGTGCTTTCTTTGGCCATCTTGACAGTAGTCTCATTGTCTTTATTAATTTTATGGTTGTTTGCTTGGAATGTTTTTACAATTAAGTTATCTTTCAATGTCGACTCAGCCACACTTCTTCTTTTGCCTTTACTAGCAACAGCAAAACATAATGGCATTAGACATGTAGATTAACAGATAATCACACATTTCCATTTGAACATTTTATCTATACTGTATCCACATGTAAGTTTGTAAGAAAAAATGTGTAATAATAGCCCGTTTTTTTATCTACCTATGCAAATAAGACATGGTTAGACATGGCCGATTGCTGTATATGTCCAAGTTTGTGATGATTTAAGAGTGAGGTAAATATATTCATAAATGAGTGTGCTATAAATCATACAATTCAATCCAACAAGCCATCAATCATTTTTTCATTTATGTGGTTCATAAAAACACTGATATTCAAAAAAGAAATGAGTATACAATTAAATGTTCACTCACAATCTTGTCAATGGTGATGCCTTTTGTTTTTGCACAAATTTGTCTATGTGTTTAACTGTATCAGGAACTATAAGTGTCAACACTGGATTGATCCCTGGATCCTGGATCTGCACATAAAATTCAAATTTATTATAGGATTATATTGATTTCAGAGTGATTTGGATTGCAGATAAGTATAGTTTACAAATAGATAATAATTTCACTCAGATATAAATTCACAATTTAAATTTCTGTATGTGGTATTTATATTATGCAATATGTATTTCTCTTAATATCACTTAATTTACTTGATTCTTTTCATTAGGGTTCTAAAATAAATGTGTCCTCAATGCTTGAATAAACTGGAACTATTCATGTTCAATTTATGAAGTTCAATTTATTATTACATTATCATAGCAGATCCCTTAGAGAGTAGGCAGAGAGCTCTGATTATAGATCAGACATGCTAAATTAATGTCTAAAGATTAATGCAGAGCCCGGAAAATGAACATGCTAAAGTTACACATGATATAGACTTTTTTAAAACACTTAAAAAAGGCAAAACCACATGTTATATACCATATGAGGACAGCTATTTCTTATCTTGTTGTTTAGCAATTATTTATAATTGATGGTATTTTAAGTTTACTTTAGGGTAGTTTGTTATCTGCTATATAAAATCTAATAACTTCTGTTACATTTCATGTAATGTGTTGTATACCCATCTTCTTGTACATAATTCTTTCTGGATTGGAAAGGAGGGAGGGATACTGCATGATTAAAATTATATACCACCCAATATTTTGTCTGGATAATGATAGAATAGTTTTATTTCTCTTTAACTTCTAATGGATTATTTTACTCTTTTCATTGATAAATTTTTTGAGGATTGGATTATACAATCGAGAATAAATCTATTGATTAGATAATTACACTATTTAGTTCTTATTCCATTTATAGGTACAGGCAGATTATAACATTTCAATGTTACTCATTTTATACCTTCACTGTTTGAGGCCCTTATCACAATAATATAACGGTGAATTGTTCTTTAATCATGATCCATGAGGTTCCTTGAAAAGGTAAGTTTATTTCATCTCTCTTATTGTTTGAAAATCATAATAGTGTGTCTGTTTAGTGAGGTCCTGACCCCGATCCCCAGAGTAATCATTTTACTTCTCTGCCTACCTCCTTGAGGATTATATATATGATGTTACAATATGTATTATTTAAGTTCCATTATTAACCTTTTGTTAGTATCTTCTACCATCACAGTCCTGCTGTGACTGAGATTCATGCAGCTTAAAATAATGTCCATATTTTTAAGCTTACTGTTAGTGAAATCATTATCACTTTTATTGTTCCAGCACCTGACATGTCTCCTTCCAGAATAAGAAGGTAGAGGCCATAGTCATCATATGTTAATATTATGTATGAAATTTATTTACTTGGACAAAAAGGCCAAAGCAATCAAAGCATAGTTAGCATAGAATGTTGACTGTGACAGAACTTACCAGGAAGCAGTCACTGCATTGTTCCTTAAGGAAGGTCAGTGCATCCCGATATCCAAACTTTGTCAATGGCAGTGGTTCACCCATCATGTTCCGGTAATCACGCATCAATGAGCGCATATCTACCTCTATGGGGCTAGACACCACAAGGGAGCGAAGCACCGTCTTCAGCTCCTTCAGTTCACTCTCCATATTGATTTATCTTCTAAATATTAAAAATCATATACATAGTAATGATTTTTGAACATTTTTCATGTGAATTTGCAAATATTCAAGGTTAAAGGTAAAGGTACATAGAAACACAGTGACAAGCAGTTTCATTTTATAAAATAAGCATTCCTCATAGCCCTTACTAAAACTTCTAAATTATTTACAGTACACTAAATTTCCTAAATTATTACACAAAACAACTAAATAATTCTTTATATTTACATGAAGTTTTATTTTTTTTAATTTAAGCTTGTTGATGATGCATGCTATGACAAGAAAGAGATACGCTATGTGTAACTGGCTGGTCTATTTGTGGATTGGTTAGTAAACCTGACTATTGCGCCGTAGACCGTGGGTTCGATTCCCACCGAAAATAAATATTTGTGTGATGAGCATAAGTATTTTTTCTGTTGTATTGGCTATAAAAAATATTTATATAAGTTTGTGTTGTAATTTATTGGACGCCATGATAACATAAGCTCTCTTGATGCTTACTTTTGGATTAGATAGCCGTATGTGATGTTCCCAGATATAATTTTTTATTTTATTTTCTATTGTAACATTGTATTGTTTAATTTCTATTGTAATTGCATAAAACCATACGTATAAACATAATATCAATCCAAACGTATAGCACAGAAATGAGCTAAATTTCCATTGAAATAATATATACATAATTCGAAGCATTACAGATTAAGCATCAAGACATTGAAAAAATAAAAAATTGTATCCATGTTCCTGCATTATGGCCCTCTTGTATTTGCCTATTGTTAAAAGGATCTATATTACCCAATAACTCTTAGGAATACCAAAATAACATTAGATTAATAAACCATTAACATTTTTTAACAATCAACCAATATCAAATTTTTATCTCAATAACAAAGATTCTCTTACTTCTATTTTGCAAACAACGTTTGACTTCACCCACGAAACGTTCACCGCACGACCATGTTATTTTTTATTGTTTGATTTGTTAGGTTTTTTGCGACAATTAGATTGTTATCTGACTATGATAACTCAACTCAACCTCACATTTTTGTAAATAAAATACCAGTTGAAACTTAAATTTGTTATTTTTCTACATACAAAAATAAGTAGTGTGGTAAATTGAATGTAATATAAATATAACTAATTAAATATGTCTGTTTATTAGCTATGTATTTAATGCGAGCTATTTCTTCAATATTGCCTAGGAATCTTTAAAAAAATTAATGTGTCAGATTGACAATGTAAAACAGCACAAACGTATGTCAAAATTCCAATTCGCAAAAGGGGCTTAGGGGACACAAAATAGAATTACGTAAGATAAAACAAACGAGTGTAACGATGTCCTTCTTTTTAAAACGAAGCTTTGGTGCCAGCAATTTTATCGGGCGCAAAGTGTTAAGCAATACAATAGCCCCAACAGCGCGACATGTAGCGACAAAATCCGACCAAACTCCGCAAGTCGAAAGCCGACCCACTGTTGCCAAATTGGATCCCTTACAAAAGGCTCAGCTGATAGATTTTGGAAAATACGTTGCTGAATGCTTACCCAAATATGTGCAAAAGGTACAATTAACGGCGGGTAACGAGTTGGAAGTGTTAATCCCCCCTGA
>DWJK01000087.1:0-30079 GCA_018248815.1 Croniades pieria auraria
ATATTACGCTATATTAAAAAAATACTGCATATCAAAGAGGGTTGCATATAAAATGATGTTCTAAGGTTGTAACGCTTTAAATGCATTACGAAATTAGAGTCAACTGTCTCTGCAATTTGTGGGATGTAACGTCACCTACTTAACCACTTGAACGAAGCGATTGTAAGTACGGACCGCACACAAGTGTCAACGGAAATATTTAAGGCTGTATCCTGTAGAAGACGCTAACATAGCAAGTCGTTAAACGCTTACGCAGCCGTCACACGACTTTCCAAACCGTTCGCCTGAACAGCCACGGTAGAACGAGATTCAGCGGATGTTTAGATATTTTTATGATTACTACGAACCACTCAGGTATTTCATTATTAATTTTACGTAGCTTATTCTTTTTAATAAAAATAATGCAGCTTTACATAAATAGGTTAGGTTTTAATGTACATAATATCTTGCAATACGGAAACATATTAGAAAATAGATAACAAAAATCTACACGTTACAATGATAATTAACAATTTTGAGAAAGATTTGTGGCAATGATAGATATTTGTTACATAACATTCAAACAATGTAATGCGTGAGAACATTCCATTCCACGGCCGACAGACTGTTAAAACGCAATTCCTCTTTTCCTCTCAGCTTAAATGCTTTGAATTCGACGTAATTACCAATTCTACACCGTTTAATTTTAACATGTAATAGGTATATCAAGATTTCCGCTATTAATTAACGTATGTAAAAAAATTTAATTATTTTACTTGTCATAAGTTACTAATTTATAGTAAGTTATCAAAGTAACCAGTCAGTCTTAAACATACATTTTCTTTTAATCATTTAATAACGAGCCACTTAAAAAATCGGCGTTAGAAATCGGATACAATACATTTTTGTTGCAGCCTGCTTATTATATACCGTGATAGAAAAACATAATTCTACTAGCTTACACGTTTTATAATATGACTATATTTTTCTCTTCTCAGGTACACTAGAAATACTGGGACAAACATACCGTTGTGTGCTCGAGAACAATAGCAACTCATGTTTTGTACATCCAGCAATTTGACGTAAATATAGGTAACAATTTACAGAGTACCTCTAATGTCAGTACATAAAAGAAGCTCCGATTCCCTGTTAAGATGTTTTTTGTTGATTTTTTAACGGTATGTGTCAAACATTGGAGTAAACTTTCCATTCATTCATCTAATAAATTATAATAATATTCAATACATATCAAATTTGCAACTAATAATCTGAATCAATTATTATTATTATTATTATTAATCTTAATGAGAGCGAGTTCCGGTTCTGTAATGTTTATTGCATAATATTCAATTAAAACGCCGGTGCAGATGCACTCGGCCTCCTAGGTCCGTTTCATTTGGGTGACACATACGATTACGATTTGGTGCGGTCATGTGTGATGATACTAAGTTTCCCACAGCGTTCGCCCACACATCTATATCAGTGTAAACTAAAATAACACGCTTTAAAGTCACTTTGTTTTTAGTTGGTAGTTCGCTAATATAAAATTTTTGCCGCGTGAAAATATAATATCTCATTGCAAAATCATATCACTGTGGTGCTTATCAACATTTAATTTCAGTTACATGACATGTCATATACAAAGGAATCAATGTGACGTCTAATGTTCTGTTATTTTTTTTTATATATCTATTACTGTTTTTAATGTACGTGTTGTGCAATAAAGTATTTTTGTATTGTATTGTATTGTACATTCGTTTCATATCATATTGTATCATGGCTTTCCAATGTTAACTACGTATAAGCATATTTAAACTCATAATAATTTGTAAAACCCGTACCCACTCCCAAATTCTTAAATATTAAAATTAAATGTCGTATCCTTTCAAGGATCTTAGGCGTTCTTAAACTTAAACTTTAAGCTTCTTAAGATTACAGTTTAACTTCTTTAATTAAATAACACTTTTAAACATAAATATGCTAAAAGATATTCATTCCAACGAAACATTAACATTATTTATTTGCCTAATATTCATAACCTAGGAATATTATATAGCAACAGCAAATACATGAATCTTGGTCCAGTTGCTGAATGTTCTCAGGTCGATATACAAATTTAGATATGAACGCTAGTACAAAAGCACCGTTACGTATCTGATTCATTAGGTACTGTTCCTTCCTATTTATTCATGAAACCGCAATCCTTTACAGTACCATAGTGTTAGAACATTTCCATTAGCGGAGTAGCAAAAAACAATGAAATAAGATACATTAAATATCATTGCCTCAATGTTTTTTATTTACTTAGTTTAGTGCCAGCACCGCATGTTATAATTAAAAAATAATCATACAACGAAGTTTGAATTTCGTATCCGTTAGAAAGCCGTTCGATACTTAAATCGGGAAGATACTCATGCTCATTAGTGAATTAATTCATTTACGATCATTTTTGACTTTGTTTGAAACTATTAAATTATTTGCAATAATAAAAAAATACTTTCTCTTACAATTATTTATCAAAATCTTTGTACAATAACTTATTAGCAAAACATTTCTTCATGTATATAACTGCGGTTTGTGAATTAAAATAAAACACATACCTTAATAGTGGTCACTATTTTTAGGCTAAATAGTCGATTGTTCGAGTGGCCAACGGTCTTGGTTGCATTCCATTTTGCCGCGTTCCATTACGCAGGCTCGTGATTCCAAGAAAGAGTGATGTCCCGCTCACACTAAGCACCGAGTTTATAGCCTGTGTTTTGAAATTCTGTTCATTGTTTGTGTTCAAAGCTCATTTCAATACAAGTAAAGACTCAACCCAACATTTGAGCCTGGTAATATCCGGTCAAAGGTTCGCGACCGAGTCGTGCATTTTTTTATTTAGCAACAAAGGAATTTCCAAGAAATGCAGTTTTACCATAATGTCTCTAAATTACAAAGCGTAAAGCTTATTCAGCAGAGTCTGTAATAGACAATTTACTTAATTCATTGCGACATTGTGCAGCGCAGCCGCAGTAAATACTCTACGGCCAAAGTACTCGCATCTATCTGCAAAATTAATTTAGCTTCTTTTTTAAATCTCTCCGACAGAGGCTTTGTCAAGTTTTGTTCCAGGTTACTTTTAATTTAATCCTAGTTTGTAGAATACGACAAAATGCTTTTTTTGAATCCCCAAATAGCTAACTCCGCACAATGCACTATAGCTAACTGTACAAAATTTAAATTCAAATTAATCTGGCAGTTGTCTTCAATCAACGCAATGAATCGTATCAAAGTGGTGGTACCAAAAATAGTACATCAATACTAAATGAATTGCCCCAAAATTTGTCTTCATAACAAAGTATAGATCTTATGCACTTACCGCCCTCCCATGTTCCTAGTTACCAATTCGCTGGCTCGGGAAGTAGGATTAATGATTAATGACGCGGTTATAGCGCATATCCTGCGAGCGGCCGGCAGTCGGCTTGTTATGATTACATTTGTAAAGTAAAATAAAAAAGCTCGCAAATGACATGGTCAAATTTATTCTTCTTATATACATGTATATATTTGACATGTGTATATAGCATAAGTACAGGACGTGTATATTAAAAAAACCTTTGAATTTGATTAAAACTTGTGTTACTAGATTACATTTACTAAACAAGTTAATACCTAAATATTTAAGATATATTTAGAGCGCTTTCAAGGATATTTTTAGTATCATAGTTTTAAGAAAATATAATACAGTACTTAGCTGTTACATTAGGAGCAAGTAAGTATTTGCCCAATTTAAATTATGGAAGTCATGATGATCACGTTTAGCGATAAGACGCCTTTGGTTTTTACCGAATTTTGTTATTCCGTACTTTGTATTTTTATATGGTATGCAATAAAGTGTTTGTATTGTATTGTATTGTATTATTATCAGTTAATATTGCATAATAACGAACATCACGCAAGTGTGTCTTGTCCGGATTGGAGTATAAATACATATGTATTGAGGGTAGTTTACAAACGGTCTAAGTTTTCTGATGAAATTTCCTGCCTGAACCATCTACAGTGTTTGTGTTAGTATCTAGACGTGTTAATTGGTTTCCAGAAAAGCTTTGTAAGTACCTATCTACTTCTCGAAACTGGATTATCTTTGTTTCTTGGCCTGTGCTCGTTTGAAGGAACTTGAATTACTTCTTAAAAGCACGCTTTAAGAAATGTGTATTTATACGTATAGTACTAATCATTTTTAACTGGGGGTAGTCTAAGCTAACAAGCCATTCTGAAAATTGTGGAATTCTTAGATTTTACCACGCTAGGCACAGTTCAGTTCTTTAGGAATTTTTTTATCTAGACAGATTACTATCCCATTCCTATACACAAGAATATTTTAAATGTTGACTAACATTTATCATGGTTAATTATTTTATTTGGCTAAAACGCAATCACAGGTAGGTAGTATAAAATATCTACTTAGGTGCATTGAAACTGCGCATGGTTGCTACCAATACATGGTAGGTATATATTACGTTTTCAATATAAAACATAATTTGTCTAAATAATTGACGACTGAAATGTATTGTCAGGGAAACATTATAACTATCTAGGTATATGGTCACATTTATAATCAGTCCATGGAATTCTCTCTCAGTTTGTAAATACTAGAACGAGAGGCAAAAGTCGGGATAGAGCGTGAGCGAGCAAGAAAACGTGTTATGTTTTATTATTCCGACGTCGAATCGGGAGAAACCTGCGTGCGGGCCTCACAGGCGGCGCCGTCCCCGCCCCGCGCCCCGCCGATCATATGTTCGGCGGCGAGGCGCGCCGGCCGGCCGCTCACTGTGACTCGGGCTCTCGCCGCCGTCGCAACACTTCGTTCTGTTCCTAACTAGCCCGCGCCCGATCAGCTGTCCGCGACAACATTATCCGCGCACGCGAAGCGAGCCTGCGATAAGCCGCTGTGCGGTGTGACATGGAGTTGCTGTGCGCGGAGCGCGTAAGCCCCGGAAGCGAGGGCTCGCGGCCGGGTTTCTCGCCGGCGCCCCGAACCGCCGCCTCCGACCCCGTGCTGCTGCGGCGCCGCGTGCTCGACAACTTGTTGCGCACCGAGGAGCGCTACGCCGTCACCGCCAACTACTTCGGCACCGTGCAGACCGAAGTCACTCCCCACATGCGCCGTCTCGTCGCCGAGTGGATGCTAGAGGTGAGCGCACCGCGCCGCATGCCGCACCCACACCGCCCGGCCGCCGCACCACCCGCGCGATCGTTCGCCATTTTGTTACTCAGCTCTCGCCAGCCACGTGTAGCTGCTCCAGCTGTGTCCTCGCTGGCACCGGTGGCACTTGTATGCCTTCGCCACCGTCTGCTGGCTGCTTACTGACGCGTCCTGTCAAGAGGTTAAATCACCCGAGCCTCTCGTCTTACCTACCCTATCAAATGATTTACAGGTCTTGTTCTATGATAATTGGGTACTCTCATATGTTTACGAATACTGGGATATTTGGCTGTTATGTCACATGAAAACACGGCGTTTTGTTTACATGATCAGCTGATCATAGATCTATGTACTTTTTTATTAGATTCTTATTGGACTCATTAGTTCATATATTATTACCCACGTAGATAATTTTCCGTAATTGGATGAAACTATATTGGAATATAAAAATAAGATAGCTTCTAGAAGAAACAATTTATCGAATGTAAAAAATTGTTGTTCAAGTGTCGTGTGAGTTCTGTAACACCGTTTTATGAACAAGTAAGTTCAGCTAAGCAATATAAAGATAGGTTAAAGCTTAGGGTGTAATAAAATAGCATGAGTGAAACGTTGTGCGCTCGGAATGTACTCGCGAGTCAACCGTACCGCTGGTGCGAGCGAGCGGCGCGAGGGGCCTCCGGCCGGAACGCGCCGGCGGTCGCCGACCGATGCGACTCGCTCGTTCTATTTGAATAATCAGCTGATTTTGACACGCACACAGCTGACGCCGGACGCGCACTTATCTTTCGCTATTAAACAATTATGTGTCATATTTATCGCCATTGAATGTTGCTTAGATTAATCTAAATACCAATTACGCGTTCGATGTTATATTTCTGCTGCCGTCCCTCGTAGATTATCGACTCGACCTAAGTTACAGTTGGTATAACCTAATTCGATTTGAGCTGATAACTAGAGCTAATCTAAAAATCCCCGTAATAAATATTGAGGGTTGTACTAAAGCAGTCAGCTGTGAAGTGTCCGGCCACGTGGGAGACGAGAAACGCGACGGTTCGCGCTGACGTCATACCTTACCGAGTAAGGCGGCGACGTATGCGCCACGATCCTACTTCGCCGACACCTCATGTCGCGGCTACGTTCCGTCTAAACCAGTCGCATACCAAATTTCAGCACAAGCAGACCGAAACAATTCCCGTGGCTGTAAGGTCACTGACTTTTCGATGTACTTACAATTAATTAATTTCAAGTTCCTCCTTAAAAGTCGAACAATGCTTGATCATACCTTTTTTAAATAACTATGCGGTTGGTATTTTTGTACATTTATATCAGAGCTCGACAAAGTTGCTAATGTTTCGATAAAAAAGGTATTTAAAGGTAGGTAAGAAAGCAACTAAAACAGTAATTGAATTACTGGTATTACTGTCTTATTTTAATGAGAAGCAAATGCTATACGTAATCTTACCAAAGAATAACCTAAATGAATTGAAACCTTTTTATATGATTTCTTAGACAGACATATTACATCATCTATTCATAAAATACACTTGTCTTTGCATTCTTAATGTAGTCTATTTTAATATCCTCTTTTTTCATGCTCATGACAAAATCACGAATATATTGCAACAAATAGTGAATATAATTGTGCAATCCGCTGCGAGACTTATTAATGTTATCTTGATTCTTAACGTAGTGATCAGCTATCCGGGATAGTAACGTAAAGTGCTCAAGGCGGAACAATGCTCTGTTTCTGTTAGACGTAAATTAATCAGCTGACAGCTCACGAGCGTGAGATAGTCAGCTGTGCGGTAAACAGAAAAGGTAGATGTTTTCACGAAGCTACAATAGGTTTAGTATCCGCGCCGCCTCGGGTTACCGTGCGAAACTATGCGGGAACCATTCTCGTCTCTCGTGACACTCCACTTACTTCACGACTAGCTCGCTACACTATCATCTGCTTTCACTTTTTACCTCCCCGTTTAAACTAATTACATTTATGATCACATTTAAAACTTGGTATCGAGTAACATTAATAAAACAACCATAAATTTTTCGTTGGAAACACATTACAAATAGATTAAATCTGTTTAAGAATACAGTACTAGTTACTGGACTTCTGGCCGTTACAAGGAGAAATAGATAATGTTTTATAACGAACTGAACAACTAGACCCTCCATTCTGATTATGAAGTAACAACGTTCACTAACCCTTTTTGATAAGAAATTCAACTGCACGAAAGTAATGCTATTTATCGCAATAAGTGTGCATTACAATTTTATAGAAATATATGGGTTATCAGGAATTCCGAATGATAAGCTCGGCGGTGGGTGCGCCGGCGCGGCGGCCGTTACTTCATAGAAACTTTACCGACTGCTTATTATATGAAATGATTGATTGCAGGTATGCGAAGATCAAAGTTGTCAAGAGGAAGTGTTTCCGTTGGCGGTTTCGTATTTGGACCGCTTCCTGAGCATGTGTACCGTGGGCAAGAGTCAGCTTCAGTTGTTGGGCACCGCATGCCTCCTTCTCGCTTCGAAACTTCGAGAGCCGAGCTCGCGGGGCCTCCCAGCGGAGCTGCTCGTGTTCTACACTGCGAACAGTATCACGTTGACTGATCTTTGCGTAAGTATATATTACTCAATTTGTAACGGTTACAAACGGTTATACGATTTGAATATTCATTTACTCGTATGTTAACTCTTGCCATTTCATTAGCTAGGTTTTCATAACGTTATGCACACATGCATATATTCACTAGTGTTATTCTAAAGATATGAATAACGCCTCGTTGAGTAAAATACGATACATTACAGAACGATACCAAAAAATCAATTACGTAATTATATCTCTGTCGGATACGGCATTGTCTGTCCGTTGCTTGTTCATATATCTTCATGTTATTTACTATCTATTAAGTTTTCATACGTTTCTAAATGATGCAATCCAGCGCATAGGTTGCCTTTGCATGATTAACGGTCATGACAAATGATCTTGCGTGTAATGGCAGCGGGTACGTGAAGAACTATATGTAGTGAGCTGTAGCTATCCTGCTCCGATGGTAAGATAGCATAGCAACTCCGGGTAAATTCTGTACTTACGTAAGATATTGGCGGTGAAAAATATTCTTTTGCAGTTTTAGTTGACACCACGTCGATTCACATTAAAACGCTATGCTCGTGGACGAGTAAGTTGTAGTGTTATTACGGCTTGGAAGTTAGGATTATTTCATTCTCCAACTAACTAAACTGACACAATTGACGCTAACGCCTGCTTAGTTAGCGTTGGATAGATTTCAGTTTTATCGCTCGTTCAAGCTTGAAACATCGGCGGGGGCTCTTGCTAAGTGCTCATATAATAGGTTGGAAACAGTTGCTTTAATTAGTCACACAGTTACGCGTATCGAGTCGCCGCTGCAAGTGGTGCACGGAGCGACTGCGCGCAGCCAGCACCACGAGACGCTTTCGTGTCGTTCACTCGCCTGATTTCTAACTGCCGCAGCCGTCTCGGCTCTCCGCGAACATCCGTGAGAGATTGGAATTCCAGATTTGTGACGGTACATTAATTGATCGAATGATTCCAGTCGTGATTTGTCTGCGATTCGGCTAGGCACCTTTGCATTGCAAATAGCTTAATATTTGTAAGCTTTTTTACCTAGCAGCGACAGATTCATAAAATGCTTACTAGCATAGAGTTAGCTTGGACAAAGTTGGTTCAATTATTTCCACTAAAGAAATTTAATTGCTCTTTACGTTCTAGAAACACTATGTAAGATAAGCATGTTGACATTAAATAAATGGATTTTGCGTGTAGTTTAGTATGTGCTAAGTAATGTCATTAAAGGTTCGGTAATCTTCATATGCACCATACTGTATAGGAATAATTCCTTACTGTTACAGATAATTTAATGCGGGAGTATGTTTTAATTAAAGTATGTTAGTAGGGAAACAAGCGTCTAGTTGTTTACGGTGTGACCGGAAATCACGCAGTCCTTATCTAATAACCTCTGTATGGTCGCGCAAGTAGATTCCTCGCGGCACAGCGAACCAAATTCTGATATTTGCATCACGCTGTTACCAACGTGTACCGATGTCGGTTGCATTTCTGGCGCGGCGCGGCCACCCGCCGGGGCCCCGGCCGACGCCGTCGTCCCGTAGATAATAAGTGCACGCCACATCTTCGCACGTCGTACCTTTTACTCGGTACGTTTTAAAATGCATTCAAACTGCTACACGATGAATTTATATTTACTCGTTTCAACAAACTTACCATTACGATATTGTAAACTGAATTCTCGTTTCTGAACATTTCGCTGCATTTATATAAGTACTTAAAATATTTGGAGCCAAAGTTGGCCCCGTTGGCGAGGAATGCGGCAGGGAACGGGTCTGGGAGGAGGGATACCCTGCGGACAGTGTCCCCTAACGAGCCGACAGGCTTCTTGGAAGCACCGCCGAACGAGAGGCGCGTTTCAATCAGACCAATTACAGGCGAAGCATGCCGCTTATTTTTTCTCACGCCCGCTTGACCGCCGCTAACCTTGCTCGTCGCCACATCACAGACATGTATATTATCTAAGATCAAAAAGCGTGAACTCTTCGATACTACGCTAAACGAGATCGCACATTTGATTTGACTATTTATAATTTTTCACGACTGCGATTTTTACATCGCCCGTGCTCGTGAGTTACAGCGGGGTTCCAACGCCTTTGTATTGGTCATGTAAAGCGAGAATATAAAGTATTTTACTAATTTACTTATTTATACAGCCCATTAAAGCTTCTTACACAGTATTATGTGTTTAACATTCACATAAACCTGAGGGATCTTCTATATATGTCTTTATGTTAACCTTGACTGTGACAAAAATTAATATTTATAATTGTATACATTTTTTACTTCCCCATTCCATAATAAGAAAATTTATATCAAACATAGTTGAAAAAACACGTTGCGTTATTCGGAATTGCAAGCGAATATATTGCGTAGCAGACTCGTAGCACGTCTACGAACACACGTAGACAAGCCTTGCCGGATGTTCAGGTTGTTAAAAGTCTAACATTGTTAAAAAATACATACGTAAGATCGTATCGTTATTACAAATTTATTTCGTTATGGCTTACTAACGGTGCCGTTACAGCGGCTGCATGAAAAATTATGCTCATCTCATAATAACTCATCCAAGTGTGGAGAATAGCACTGTTCTATTGTACCCGGGGCTCTAGCTATCAGTTCATGTTTTATGCAAAACAAATTTATTACAATAAGCGCAAAGCCAACACTATAATTATGGCTTTATGCAGCAGAGAGCAGGATACAATTTGTTTAAAACGATTCATACAGCAGGGACAGTTGGTTTCGTTAAAATTCACCTTCTTTGGCATATGTTGTACTGCAGTCAGTTATTACAATGTTACTAAACGACTTTTCCATTTAAATTTTATATTTCGTGTAGAATTGGTGTCAGTTGAATTATTGACATCTAAAGGCCATGTTATTAAAATCGATGGAAATAAAACGACGCACTAAAAGGCTGTACATACATAGTTCTTTCGGTCGAGAGCATACGGATAGTTAAATGAATGTTCATAAACACATGATTAAGTATTATTGAAGTGAAATTTTCAATTTACGGCACTACTTTACTAAAAGGGAAGATAAATTTTAGATTAAGTCGTATGACCTTACCTTTTATGGAGGTATGAAAGTATGGATCTTCGATCCCGTGTTATCTTTTAAGCTTTTACTTCTCACATGCATTGACTTACACTATAATAGTAATTTACTTTAATTTGTCATTAAACATAAATATTTACACACCGCGATTGTTATATAGTGCTCCTCTGCCTGGATCATTACTGCTGTACCAAATGGAGAATGTTCTTAATACTTTAATGACTATTTGACACGCGTTTAAAGTTAGTTACTAAAAATGTATTAAAATCAGTTCTTTTGATACTTTATTGACTGAATAAGCACATTTGTTTGTAACGTCGAACCTTTTTACAGCTTCTTTGTACTGCATTCATAACTTGTTTTATGGTAAAAATGTAATTAAAACATAATTTAAACTTACGGCTGTTGAAAGAAAAAATGTATGCACTGAAACAGAAGCGTAACGAAACTGATATGACGTTGATAAGGCAAAAGAAGTACAGATTTTAAAATGCCATGGAAGAACAATATGTTTGTTGATCTCACGGCTCGGCCCCGTTTGTTTCCGGTGCTAATGAAGCTTCTCTCGCGAACTTCGCGAAACAACACGTGTATGCAGCGTATTAACGATTTTGCTTTCTTGACTTTTTGCAAGAGCAATAGTGAGAAAATGGACTTTTTCGGTTACGTGTGCCTTAAATGTATCCTTTCTCATGAGTAGCCAGCAGTTTTTAAACGGTAAGGGGAAAGGGGTATGCGGGAACCAGTCGCATTCCAGACGAGATGCGGCCTCGTCTGCAATCTTACTGTTTGCAAAGAAACCTCGCTGACTGCGAGCTGAACGTCATTATACTCACAATCTCCATTCTTTGAAATAACGTTCATTAATCTTTACCGCTAATCTGTTTTGTTGCAGTGTAAAATTCTCTAATGGTGCTTGCTAGTTACGCGTCTTTATCGGGATGTAATGTACTGTTATTAGTTGACGCGTTATTTAATTTTTGAAAAATGGAAGAGCATTTCTACATTTGTCTTGATTGTTTTTTTCCATGTGATACAGGGATAGCAATAAATTTAGTGTAAACAGGTTTTTTTAATAACTCATGCGGGCACGACCGACATGAGGGAGGAAAAAAATGAAAATTTTGTGGTTTGCATTCCCCGTCTCGCCACCGCTGGCAATTCTCGCATCACAATTGCATGTTAGGTTAGCACTATATTTTATGTATAATTATAGTATAATTGCGTATCTACCTTTAACAAGTCATCATAATTAATATATTAACGGTTATTGTGAAAGAGCAATTCAATATTATTATTAAGTACATGTTTTTGTATAAATCTAATGTGCAATCTGCATGACCCGATATGTGCTTGCAGTATCAATTTTGTGCAACACGTCGTAATCATCATTTTAAAGGAATTTGCTATATATATAATAAAGCCTTACGTAACCGCTCTTTGTAAGCCTATCACGTTCTGCATGGCCGAGGTAACTTAAGTATTCTGCCGTACAATATAAGGCTTCCGATTGATGACAAAATATACAGTGACTGTGAGGTATTGGAAGATTTCATAAGGTACGTTAGCACGAGTAAGTCGCTCATCAACTTTTTAGAGATAGCCTAGTCCTAGACAAGTCTAGATAGGAGTTAAATCAAAATCACTATTACAATGTTTATATGGAAATTATACGCAAGGTATTTAATAATTTTGTTTGAGTCGTTATGGTCGCGCAACATAGAGCGCATTGTTTGCAGCGAGCTAAGTCGAGCTCTCACCATTCAGTGAAATTGGATAAAGCATGGGAACCGAGTATGGAATCAAGCGAGTGTGTCGCGGGCGAGGGTTGTTTGCATAGCTCGCTTTATTGGCTGTGACGTGCCTCGATAACAGCTGCCGCGCGCTAGCCTTCTCTAATAAACAGCGGCTTGGATATTTACGAGCTGCATTCCTCTCCATGTACCTTCACACGACGCAGCGACGCTATGAGGTCAGCTGATAAATTTATACGTTACGACATTTTTTTTTTATCACGAAAAGCATTTTTATTATAAATTGCAATAAGTAGATCTGCATAATATCCGCCCGGCGTCGTGTGCAGCGATGTCTGCGGTGAATGCTTTATGAGTGTATTGTTTCTGAAGAGCTTTTTAACCGATCGCAGCACCACCGAGGACATCTTTTCAGTTCGCGGTCGACCCGCATACCATGACATCATTAAGAGCTTTCGCTCACCTGTTCTTTTTATATCGAGCCCCGAGTATTATTATGACGTACGTTTTTCTCACATTTCAAAAACCCTGTCGTCGGTTGACGCTACAGAGGTCTAACGCACACTGACACACGATCTTAATTCGTGCGACTTCCAGTGATGAGACTCCATTCATTCACAAGCGCACGTTATCAATAACGATAGGCCACATGTACTCGCCTACGCTATACGAATCTGGACTCTACCCTTTCATGTGTAAGATTAAAATAGAGTGAATGTAAGAAATAAACGATTCGCCGCTGCGATCGACCCCGGCGTTTGAGTTAAGTAAATATCGAGTATTATCTGTCAACGGCTATCCGACGCCAATGTATGAGTGTGTGTGTCACACGAAATAATCAACTTATTCATAAAATCCACCATTCATACCGCCTACTTCGCTCATAAATATATTATTATCGTGAAAATATTAAATTATCTATGTCAACTGTACTGTGGTATTATAGCGAGACAAATTATAATATAATATGTAATTTTATTAAACAGATATTGACAAACAATTACAATGGTTTCAGGAACTGGTTTTATCAATTACTACTTGATTTATGTCTGTTAGCAATCTTTTACAGTTCCTACAGAAAAATATTATAATGGTGACTAAGCGATATTGTGGTGTTAGGTGGGTGCAAACTAAAAAAAACATGAAAGTCCACCAAAATTTATTTTTTCATTTCCATTTCATTGTTTCGATGTAGGTAGAATGTATTATCTGCGAAACGAACTGTATGAATAAAATATTCGCTATAAGATCACTTCTAAAACACACACTATCGAATTATGGGCTGTAAAGGTTTTGAAAAACACGATCTTGAATAAGTTGGTTTGACCTATGCTGGATGTACCTAATTTTAAAACGATTTTTTTAACTGGAACAAAATCTATTAATTGCTACGGAATTTATTAGAAATACATAAACTAACAGAATTAACCTGTTTTGTTTTATAATGCTCAGATACTCAACTTGCCTCTATTGCTAGTGCTCATACCTACTGATTAAAACATTGTCATGTAAAATATTGTATCTTACGTAAAAATAAAGAAAAAAAAACTTAAAATCACGCCTGTAGTCCCCGAAGGGGTAGGCAGAGGACTGTAGTACACTCCCACGTTTCACCAGTTACGTTTAAGTCCAATGGGAAATAAAAAATAAAGAAATAAAAATAAAGAACACATTTAAATTCTCGAAATCACATAATATATACGTATTCGTACGTACGTAGAGGAAAAAATGTAAGACTTATTTATGTAATTTACTAAATAATTATATGATTGTACTGTAACGGATCAAACTATTAACAGTATTCCCCGATGTCAGCTCGACTTTCAAAAGGATATCTTTACTAAAAAAGCAGTTTGCTTTATAAGTTAGATCGCTCAACAATGTGCCGGGGGCTACCTACGCACCGTTCCGGGAAGTGGAGCCAAACTCGGCGTGTTTATGATTATATAGCGGATGTGGCGACTGGTTGCCGCGTTATTGTCCTAGCAAATTAACGCTTTCTGTTACAATTTGGTCGTCTTTTACTAGTGAGTAGCTTTGGAGCTACGATTTCATTCTCGAAATGCCGCTTCTATTGCACTTGCTTTCAACAAATTCAATGGTGTAACAGGATGTTCCGTGCGGTGCACAAAATGATACATGTTCCGTTGTGTTCCTTTACATTTAACATTGAAAACTAAATGTGCTAAACGTTTACAAAAGTATCTAGCGAATGAGTTTTAACTGTTAATTTTAGCGCTGTTAATATATTGCATATTAGAATTAGGCAAAAACTTACTAAGGGTAAAACATAAAAATAAATTAATACTTTTCTTCAACAGAGCTGGGAGTTACTTGTGCTGTCGAAGTTGAAGTGGGACATGGCTGGCGTGACCGCACATGACTTTCTGCCGCTGCTGCTGTCCCGGCTGCCGCTGCGGGGCCTCGTACAGACTGAAATGGTGCAGAGGCATGCCCAAACCTTCATCGCACTTGCGGCAAGAGGTAAATCTTACGAAATCTCACACATTCTGTACTCACGATATTAAGATTTGTCATATAACAAAATTGTTACGTGCATAGGTAGGTATGGTAAAAACCGTAGTGCTCAACAACAAAATATGTTAAATATCAGGAAATTCAATACGTTCATTGGTTTACCTCGTATTATCCAGTTAAGCATGAGCTAAATATAGTTACTCGCACCAACTTCAATTAATCGATTCATATTTTTAATAGAACTTACCCTGTTTAGTTCCGTCTGTTACAACAATTCTGTCATTGTATCCTGTTTTCGTACCTATGTACTTATAATAACATAGTAAATGTACCTACGTAGTTCTGCCTGAACATTTTTGAGTACTAATTTATTTTTATCCTCACAATACTCAAATTACGAAACGTATCTGTTACGTGTGTAACTTAAGCACCGCTTTGCCGACAGCGGCGCCGAGGCATTTTGTTTGCAGTGGCAGACGGTAATTAGCATCTCGATACCACGTCATGTCACGACAATGTCGCACCGCACTCCGCATCGCTCCCAAGCACCGTCATGTGCATGTCACGTGTCACTGAACCTTAAAGAATCACCAATAGAAGACTTTCGTAATGTCTGCCTAATGCCTAACTTACGAATGATTCGAGTGCTGGCCTTGCATTCGTTATGTGCTTAGTTACTGATCACAGTTTCGGAGTGTCTTAGGATCTCAGAATACTCGTCAGCGCCTATTGTTTCTATCCCTATGTATGGTTTCCCTTTTGTAATAATATGTTAGTCTAGTAGAGGTTAGGCGTGAGGCAAATATAAGTTACTGTTCGGCTTTATATTATGTGAGTAAAGATATGAACCTACCGCACGCAAATTAAAAATTGGGTTTCTTGTGAAAGAAGCTTCGAAAGTGAGGTATCCGTGAGATGTGAATAGGTTTGTTTACAGAGAGGGTTGAGCGAGGTTGAGGGCGCGCGTGTGTGGTGCCCGCGCCGGCGGCGGCGCCTCCCACGCCGCTCGCCCGAGCGCATTCCAGCACGCCTCGGGACTCCCGCCCGCACCCCGCCCTCTCTCCCCCCGTATCCCTCATGGGATCATATGTTTTTGTGCAACGGTTTTTGTTGTTCGCCGCCGTTGTCGTGTTGTTTTTTTAACCGAGAAGTTCACGCTCCAGCTCTTTTATTTCACATGCTCTTGGGCATAATCTCTCACTTGTCGGGCGAAGCTTGATAATATCGCATTATTTTGCCTTTTTATATATCTAATCATTATCTAAAGCGTAGATGACACTTAAACTCTCGGCATTGGTGAAGGCATTGAGATTAATAACTTTATTGATTCAATTCCGTTATCAACCATGCACGGTGCACGAGTGCAGGATTCATTCAACGAGAAGAAACATTACCTGCAAATCGTATAAAATGCTTGCCGGCAAAGTTAATCTGTAGGTAAAAATAAATTAGCCGAATCGAACATCTAAGTAAAGAGAAAAGCAGTACGCTTGTGTCGACAGAGGCGACACCACGACACGCCGTCAAACACGACTACCCTCCGCGGCGACAGCGACAGCGCAATAGGTACAGCTCACGATATCGAGCGGGCCCGCATTATGTATCATTATTTGAATGGCACAATTTACTTCGCAGAATCATAAGTCGCTTAGTTATTAAAATTACAATGGATTATGAGCTGCCATGTCCCACGGGGCATTTAAAATGGAGATAAATTGATTCCTCTGATCTTCTTTTAACGCTCGTACGTAGCTAAAGAATCGCTTGAAATTTAATGAGGAGAGCAAAATGTTTTACTATCGAGCCATTAGACTTATTTCTCTGGAGCGTCCTTATGAAAGATACTTTATATTGAGTAACGTCGTTGCCGTTGTTAGTGCGAGCACATTTGTTCCGGTGGGCCTACGTATGGACGGATACTACCGGCGCGGCCTCGCCAGATCGTTCACCTCGCGAATAGAAGCCGAACAGCGACCGCCCGCACCGTCAACGACTGTTAATACTTACCATGGTACTATTCGTCCACGTTCAAGGCCCACGACGATTATATCATCGTCGATGGGCTCCTGCCTACATTTGGCTATCTGTCATGTAAAGTTGTACCCTTTATTAAATACAATTCTCAATTATTGTTAATGCTTGGTGGTGCATACATTAAAAAAATTGTAAAGGCTTGCTATGTACATTACTTCTTTAAATTGTCATATAACAAGAAAATATTAATTATAACAGAAGCACTGCGGTTAATGTAGAGGGATAGTTGGGAGCTTTTGCTCTAGATAGTTTGGCCGGTGCTATTCATCAGAAGCTAGGCGCCGACCAGACCGGTCCCGCGTCGAGTGAGGCAGTGGGGCTTTTCGATGTTTGATTATCATCAGATTATGCAAATGCTTCGAGTGAGCGGCCGCTCTCATTGTTTCATCTCTTATTTTTTGTTCCTTCTCCCTCGTAACCTTTATCTTAGGTATGCCGCCACGAAAATGAAAAAAAATTAAGTAAATCTTTAATAAGAACTGAAGAAATGTTTGATATAAGGTCCGTGAAGGCATCGTTAGTAACATCAAGGAGCTTTCATGTACGCTTTTGATAGTTTTTTACAAAACTTTTCTGTTAAATAGATTAGTATTAAAACGTGAGAACTTTTGATAGATTGGTAGAAATATAAGCGTAACATGATAGCCGGCTAAAAATTCAAAAGAATTGAAACAAAGTACCTAACATGAAATAATACAATATCCAAGGTTAAACAGCTGATTTTCCTGCTAAATTATCGTTTTTAACATGTATGTTGAACCACCGGCGGGCGCCAACTGATAAAATCATCATTATGTTTAATTAACGACGAGTGTAATTTTTCTAAAATTTACATTGTTACTACCTTATGTGAAATTATTTTTGAAATCTAAATAATATTTTATACTTAAGGAGAATGAATCAATGCTTTATCTTTATGCATCTAAATTTATAAGTCGCTTATTGGACCCGCATGCGACTTATACCTATAATACATGGCTTTCATTCTAAATTTCTATTATATTCTGTCTAAATCAGTGTACATTATGTTGGTGTTCCATGCAAATAAATAAATACTTGCATTAATGACGGTAATGCGAATCTTATCAGATATTTAAAATTTTATGTTCTATATCAAGTAAAACGCCGTAATAATATAAGAAACAACGAAGTTAAAAGAACATTTTGCTCTTAATGGAGGGTCTGAGTAAGAAGAGCAATCAAATTACATTTCAAAGTCGAAGCTTTTCTGTTTTCAAAACTCGACTTTGTTGACACAAACCCGTCGGTTTTGCCTTCAAATTAGGTATCGAAACCTGATCAGAACAGACATTTTCTCCCCTCATTTAATTTGATGTCAATTATCTGGCTGTACAAATAAAGGTTGTTCAATACAACCTGAAATGCCCACACCAAAAGTGGTCCACGATGGAGCCTTTTAAAGAGAGTATGTGTATAGGTATAATGGTTTTGCGAGTCTGTGAGAAATATTCGAGTGAATCGGGCGCGCGGGCACAGACTGTGGAATGCGGCCGCGAGGGCGGATGCCGGCTCCTTTGAGGCTACACTCTCCAGACAGGGACCAACAACCCGCGACGCGGAGAAAGGGACTTTTTACAAATTTCAAACAATGTCTATTTAACGACCAATGGTCACGATTAAAATATCACGACATGAAATATTGAAACCTAAAGTAGCTCTACTAGCGCACACAGTTACTATACGGGATTTTCCTTAATGACATCATTTAACTTGTGGGCCTACACTAGTAACGCACTGTCCTAGGCGCGTAAATGGAGTGACCTGGTTTCTAGCTGATATCGCTCGCCAATGCGCTCGTTTGTTATTCAAATCGTAAGCACACGCAACAATGCCGTGTGGAGCCACGACACAAGTGTACACATTCGTTCTGAAATATAAACATTCTGAATATATTAAGATTTTTGTCTAAGAAGAGAGTAACAAGAACATTTTCTATTGTTACAGATTATGAGTTTACTTTGTACTCTGCGAGCACGTTGGCTTCTTGTAGCATCGCCGCCGCATTGCGAGGTCTCGGCTTGGACGGACACTTGCAGCGTTTACGTGATCTTACTGGGATAGACTTGGTAATTCTGCCTTTTTTTTACACCGTATTTAATGCATAATAATTGTCATTTTTCATTTTAATAATATTAATATCATTCTTCTTTAGGATTGCCTACAAACGTGTTTGGAACAAATCGAAGAGATGGTACAGAACACTATTGATGAAGGGGTCATAGCGATCCCAAACGGACAAGCGAGGGAGGCGGCGGGGTGGACGCCCCCTCCCACGCAAGACAAGGCGCACAGTAACGCCGCCACCCCAACTGACGTCAGAGACGTGCACTTTTAACACCTGATTGTGTCCGCCGCCGTGAGCACTATACTGACTGGAGTGAGGACTTTTGCTTTAATTATGGTGCATTAGTACGAAAATACTTTAAACTAGAACGATTATTATACGGTGCATCCGTGATCGAGGACTGATACCAAGACTGACCATTGCATGTGTCTAGACGTAGTAACCTACTTACTGCATGTACGATTTAGCACATTATTGTGGATAGTTTTTTTTAAATAATTGTAAGGCTTGCGTGCTACTTGTAAATTGCCTCTAGTCTATTTCTAACAACTATGATGTTCAGAGGCGTTGCGCTGAGCAATATGTAATATAAATCATTTAAGATGTGATTGTTCTTCAGTTCTAGTTTACGTGGTTCTTGAAATTACATACTACCTCTTAATGTTTAAGACACTTAAGCTCAGGGTGCCTTGTTGGTGCCGTACATCGATTTAATGTCTGTTTAAAAAATTAGCAATAACATGTTCACGAGGGACCAAAGTTGACGCTTTCCGTGTGTACATTGAACAGTTGTTAAGTACAGATAACATATGAATATTAGTTCTCTATATACATATTTAATAATACAATTATATATTCCATTGAGTTTTTATTTTCAATCACAGAAGTACACTATTTTAGAGAAGCTAATTTTATTATACTTTTAAGTGATATAATAGACAAACCAATATTATACAAAGTAGACGGAAATATATTTTTGTTTGATTGTATTAAATATATTTAACGATATAAATGTATAAGCATTACTGTATGTATGTACAGTAGGTACACTGGAAATAGACCACCGCTGAATGAATTTAAGTTTATGTCCTATCGGTTTCCACGATTGTTGTTACGTGATTTTGTTTGTGTGACGTCACTCTATAGAAGATATCACTAACAGCGAGCCAGAGATAAAACAAATATCGGGGGGAAGGCAATAAATTACGCTTTTATATAGTAAAAAACTTAAATATACTTTCTGTTAAAGAATGTCGTGTGCGCGTGTGTGTGTATGCACAACACAATTGAACCGTTATGACGATTCCAACATACTTCTAACAATTACATATTATAACTATATTAGACACATATTTTATAGCTTTCACATACTTTTGTAGAAGGCAAAGGGCTGTATATTTTTGTTATAGACTACTATGATTAATTTTGTATATAAGCATATAATTGTTCCTTGTCGGAAATTACTGTTCCAGGAGTCTAGAGTAAGAAAGTAAAATTGTAATGTGATAGTGTTTAAACGTTAATTTAACTTCAAATCATAGTCACTTCCAGTCATAATATGTTAACTTAGGGGTACTATGTTATTTGTCTTTGGATTATTAATATTAAGAAGAAAATAGAAAAAAAAATGTGATTCTTCGAGAAACCTAACATTAAGTTTTGCATTGTTCCTATATTTTATTGGAAGCAGACAAAGGCAATAGTGAAGTTCCACTTTGGTGTACTTAATAACCTTCATGAAGTCGGGGGATGGCAGGGAACATAGGTTTTACTTTATATAATTGTGATAGTTTCCACAGATATTAATTATCGTTAGAATATTAAATTGCTTCTATATTTAAGTACGGGTGGCGCAGGCAATGACTAAGCTGTAAGTAGAAATTAAACTCCGTTAATTGTAATTATGATTTAAGAAGTTTATTGTCGTTCATAGATTATAATTAAATAAGATTTATCAATAGTCCAATGTCTTCCATGAATGCACGTATGTCGACCAGTGCTGCTCGGGCACACCGGATGTCTGTAACGACCGTTCATTATTATATGTATTGTATTACACGTTTTCTATGTAAACTATTAAGATTTTCGATATATTTTCTCAATGTAACTATATTTACTAACTTCGATGTGTAGATTTAAATGTAAATAGAAAATATGTTATGCTCTAAGCATGCGGTGCCATAAGTAACACTACTATGAAAGTATTTTGTAAAAGTCATATTGAAATGTTATATATGTGCTAGTGAACTTACATAGAATTTTTATATACATATATAATATTCTATGTAGGTTATATTGAAGCTTAAATAATATAATTATTGACAAATTCATTGTGAAGTATGTTACATTAGTTATGCTGTTAATATATTACTGAATTAAGTGGAAATGACACCGTTATATACATCTATTAATTACGATGTGTAAAATTTTTGTGGGAAAATATACGCATTACAGAATAGACTTATTTAATGTTTATTTTGGCTTTTGGACTGGCTTATTATTAGTAGAAATAAGAGTACTATAAACTTTTATGAAGTAGTATATATACAGTTAATAAGGAATCGGGAAAATATTGATTTTCCAATATTGTACATAGTTAATAAAGTTTTGTATAGAGCGATTGGCTCAGAATCGACTTGATTTTTGAATAGTTTATGGCAACACACATTGTAGTAAGAAGCTAAATTCTAAAGATTTATTGTCACGCGAAGTTGCGTTAATTTTGATTTTATATGTGATTATTATGTTTAAGTTACTTTCTGTATTGTATAATTGTTGCAGTTGAGATGTAGATATTTAAACAATGACAATAAACATTACAAAACTACCGCTGACCTATCATTTCTGTCGGACGGCACTTTTTTCACAAGATATTTTATTTATTTATTTAACAGTTTTGTACACATGAAACAATAAATAGAAAAAAAATCACACAAACGAGATGTTGTACAATGGCACTGCTTATCCCTAAGAGAGATCTGTTCCAGCAGCGCCAGGAATGGAAAGTAATATAATTAGAGATCAAATTGATTTATTTATTTATCCTTTATTGTTGGTAACAAAGGGCGGACTTAATGCCAAGTGGCATTTTCTACCAGTCAACCCAGCTGATAATGAGAAGTTGCGGTAGGCACGTAATCATCTTAGTTAGAACCTCTATAAATATTATAACCTGTATAATATTTCGTGAGTATTTATACACATGATTAAATATGTACCGGCTTAACTCACGTACATGTGTACGTCCAACTTGTCGGGTCATCCCGAAAAACGTACGTGAGTTAAGCCGGTACATTTTTATCATCCAAAGATATTGTACCGAGATAATAGATTTCCACAAATATCTTTGGAACAGCTGCATGGAGAAATTGTGCAATACAAAGTGATATTAATGCAGTGAATCGTAGACGCGTTGGGAACTGTTAACGGAACAGCTTTCGGCTCCGTTGTTCAACATCTCACTGCGCATTGAATTTCTAATCACAATTTCACTTGATTTAAAACACTGTAAGCTAGGGACTCCCAAAGTGCTCGATATCGACCCCTTGGGGCCGCAATCGACCATGATGTCAAATTTAGTCACTGCAAAGTTTTTAATTGGTATTTTGTATCAATGGGAAAATAACTAGAGATAGGAGTTTTAAAGTAATTTTGCTATGAGTGTTTGAGGTATCGTAAAAAAAACGTAACGTCACGCCTGTAAATCCCAAAGAAGTAGGCAGAGGATTATAGTACACTCCCACGTTTCCCCAGTTACGTTTAAGTCCCATGGAATAGACAGTGAGCCTATTGCCATACACCGAGAACTGATCCAGCCTCCGAGTCACTACTAGAAATTCTAAATTAGAAAAATACAATAGTAGCCGACCCGGGATTTGAACCCCGGACCCCTCATAATTATTTATAATCAACGCTTTAGTGTGTACGTTAATCTCTCTCTTTTATATTGTACATGGTTTCATTTTTTGAATTCGTTTGAAAAAAGACACATTTACACGGACACGAAACCTTGTTTGACCGCTTAAATCCTTATGAATAACGAAGCGTTAAACTTTGTAAACTGCGGAGACAATTTAAAATTTAGCAGACCATGTGCGCAGTTAGCCCAGTTTTTGTGCCGGCTTGCTACAAAGTGGCAAAGCTTTAAAAATGTATTAACGGTATGATGACCACTTTAAATATCCTAATAATTTACTTTAATAGTGAGAGAGACTAAGAAACTACCCAAAAATTCTGTACATTAATAATAATTACTTTACATTATTACTGTTTTTACGCTACCTCTATACATCTTGTCGATGATAATGATGACGAATAATTAATAATTTAATTTAATTAATCAGAAATAAGTTACATTAAAAAATTTATTAAACGGAATAATAACAAAAAGTAACAATAATAATCATGCCGTTACAGATATGACAACATCTCAAATAGAAGCCGAGAACACGCAAATGACCAATGATTTGTATCGCCTGTTGAAGAAATATACTGGCCTGAGAAATCTTATCAGGGAGCTGAAGGTATGTTCACTTGTTTAAAGAGATCAAAATTTCGGCCAATATCTTGTTCTTGTGTCTTATTATTGATATTGTTTGCTTTTCCAGATCATTCTTCAGTTTTCTTGTAAATAGAGGAAGACAATTGTAGTATACATTTATGAAGTTCTTCGAGAACGGTGTATACGTTGCTTGGATAATATCCTTGGCATTGCTTGACATTCGATATACTATGTATCTTATTAGTTCAACACTTATAATCAAAAGACCAGTGAAGATTCCAAATTCAAATTTAAACTCTTTATTTCTAAAGCGGTAATTTATATTAACGGTTTAAATAATTATGAAGGAAGTAGTAAAAAGTAGAGACGAGTCGTGAGAGGCCGTTACCGCCCATAGCACATTCGGCCTACATGTGATTTTATTTCTATTTATTTTGTCTTCACGCCTACATTCACCGAATAGGTAGGCAGAGAAGTATAGTACACTGTGACAATTCATTTTACTATTAAATGTTTCGTAAGTATTTTTCAGGATGGCCCGACTAGTTTCGAATCTGTACGAGGTCCTTCCTCATGAGCTCCCGCCCCTTGCAGCGAGGTCGCGACTGACACTGGCAATTCATTTGTTAAACTCTACGCGCCAACAATGAGAGCTTTTTTATCATTCTGGTACAAGACCAAACCCTGAGGTACTACTAGAAATCGTGAGATAGAATAATCTGATAGTACCCGAACCGGGAATTAAACCCCGGACTTCTCGATCAGCAGTCGAGATTGTAACCATTCTACCAACGAGGTAGTCATTTTAATTATTCAAAAAATCATTTCCATAAACACTTCATACAAAATTATAATAAAATTTACGATCTAACTAGTTAACGGTATCCATTCAATAACATTACTTGACATTTAATTAATTAGGGTACTACTAACAAAAACCCTATATTAGTTTACGTAGACATTGTTATTTTAAAAAAATGCAACTATAGTACTAGATTAAAGCTAAAAATTATGAATTATGACTTAGCTTATCTGAATAAAAAACGGTAAGTGCATTATCATATATGCATTTATTACACATAACTCAGTATCGCCGTTATTCTCAGATCCTTAATGACGCATGTTGCATTATTTAAAATTCAGAATAAATATTGTTAATAGATATGTTCCGTTAAGTTATTTTCCGTTGATTTATGTTTGTGCTTCTGTGGTCAAACGTTTACGATAGTATTCGCCACTGCGCGTGTGTGGGTGAGTATGTTGAATGTGTGTGTAAGTTAAGTAAAGTTGTAATAAATAAAGTAAAGTTGTATGTCGACTGCCTCGTTGGTCGCGTGGTTGCAAGCGCGACTGCCGAACAGGAGGTCCTGGATTCAAGTTCCGGGTCGGGTACTATTGGAATTTTCTAATTTAGAATTTCTAGCAGAGACTCGGAGTCTGAATCAGTGCCCGGCGTATGGCAACAGGCTCACAACCTATTCCATGGGACTTAAACGTAACTGGTGAACCGTGGGAGTGTACCTCTGCCTACCCCTTCGGGGATTACAAGCGTAATGTTACGTTTTTGTATGTATATTATTGAGAATATTAAAAGAACAGTAAATAGTTATTTACAAGGAACGATGTTCACTATCATGCACTGCAGTTAAGTAGGTACTAAAAAACGGGTTGTCAAGAATTCATAACTAAGTTTACAAGTGCCCTCAAGTCGCTCGTTAGCAAGTAACAAAAACCGCGTTATTTAAGTTGCTTTTCGTACACCAACCGTGCTCTCTAAAGTAGCCCGATCGTCTAATTGGTAATGACCTTGAATTGTAAACCGGAGGTCGTGCGTTCGATTCCCATCCAACTCAAATATTAGTACAAAAATTAAATATATACGAATATATGTGTTAGTATATACATATGTATTTATTTCACACAGCTCTCTCTTTGCCAAGATAACGACTTTACCTAGAATGAATAATAAACTTCGCTAACATTTTCAAATAAAACCGTGTTTCCTTTCAGTCGGAGTACGTGAGCTCCAAGGTGTATCCGATGTTCCCGCGCTACACGATGCTGAAGGACATGATCAAGGACATCATGCACGACCCCGACTACATGGAGGTGTGCCACGAGGTGGACCCGTAGCGCGGGGTGCGCAAATAGATGAGGAGCTCCTTCACCGACCGTCAGCGGTCGAGGCGTCGCTAGCCTTGATGTACGGTATCCATCTGGAACGCATGTGCCACTTCTAAAGCTGAACTGTCGGCTGTTCGAAATTAAAGTCAGTTTTGTTAGTATTGTTTTAACGGAGGTATAAAAATATAAAGCATCAAAAATATCTGCTTAATAGATATACTTTTCATTGCTTACTTGTGTCTCTCTTTACAACTGACGTTGTGTTTATTATTATATTTCACGGCAGGTCCCTGATAGGGTACGCAGGAAGCACCGAGTGCCAAATATTTCTATCCTAACATACCTGACGTGTTGTACAGTATTGTTAACACTGCCTCCGTTGCAGCGACTCTTCGGTTTGGTGTTTTAGCGTCTACGTGGAAGATATTATTGAGTGTGATTGTCAGGCTTCAAGAAGTGGAAGAGCTGGTTGTCCATCTGTTCGTGTGGCTAGCAACGATTAGTGAGACGAGTACTCATTTATTTTGCGCTACGTTTATATTGGACTGTTTATTCAGTGAAGTTAATATGTGTTAAGTGTCTGTACTCGTCCCTCATATATAAGATTGCTTTAACTATATGTTGTCCGTTTGTGTTACCGTGGCTCTGTGTTGTCAAAATCAATGTTACAATGTCATTTATATAAAACGTAAAACAACATATCCGGTTCGGATAAAAAAAAAATAGGCTAGTTATAATGGGGTAGAGACAGCTATGTTCGTGCGACATTGCTAATGTAATACATAGGACGGTATATAGAACATGTCCAGTTATCTCCGGATAGTTAACATGTTATATTAGAACAGATTTACATACAATAGAACTGAGAGTTATAGTCACGTTTACTGAAATACTTGGAATTTTAACGACATATCTTCGTGTTCGTATTGCTTATATCAAGTATTAACGACCATATCTCGACAGGCACCAATAAAAATTATCGATATTTACGTATTTATATTCACATACATATTTAATACGTATAACCTTTAAAGGCTTTTAGATGTAAGAACATTTGTGTACAAGTGGAAACGTTAAGTTTATTAGCTTCATGATTTCATGAAATGTTAAAATATTAAATCTTAGAGAACAAATTGCAAAATATTAAAAGACATAGACGCTATAATGTTTCAAGGTATCCGTTTTTTTTTTAATTTTCCGTTACACGTTTAATGTCAGTTGTCAAAATCGGTTAAATATTAGAATTCAATTTTAAGATTTTTCGTTACACATTTAATTTCACTTGTCAAAATCCGTTAAAATTTAGAATTCTATTTTTAAATTTTCCGTTACACGTTTAATGACAGTTGTCAAAATCCGTTAAAATTTAGAATTCTATTTTTAAATTTTCTGTTACACGTTTAATGACAGTTGTCAAAATCGGTTAAATATAAGAATACAATTTTTTTTACCGAGAATTTAATTAATATACAAAGTTTCCACCCTGTATAATTGATGTATGTATACCATACATATACAGTACAATTAATTGTATGTGCAAGTGTATTAATAGAAATGCCATTGTTGTGTTCAATGTCGCCATAGCAAAGGAATGTAGTTAGTTGAAGTTTTGACTTTGTAATTGTTATTATAATAAACGCTTAGTATTATTTAAGTGTTAGGTGCGCATTTTATTAATTATATGCACTTTTATGTAACCAAAAATAAGAATGCAACACTAATATTAAGAAATAATTCACTCTTTTTCTCACTCCAATTAAGTAACAAAACCTTGAAAATAAACGCGTCCTAATACCCGAGCTTTTAGAAAATCAATTAGAACCAAAATAATATTTTTAAGGAGCTACTATAATATGTATTTTATAAGCTTAATTTTTCTGGTTCTGAAATATATTTAAATGCCATAATTATTATATAGATGCGCGCTTTAATAAACCGTTTCAATAAATAATCTGTGTCTGTAACTTTATTACTAAGATTTTTTATCTGTGTCCGGCTGTATCTTCGACCACATTATTAATAGGAATTCAATAAGAATTAATCAAGACATTTTTAAATAGGAGCACTATTTTTTATTTCAATATTTCAAGCACTGTAGTGTCTATTTCTATTTTCTATAATTTAATTAGTATACTGTTTATGTATTCGCCAAATTCTTAGTATTTAGTAATTTAAAGTTTAAATACAGTTCTAGAACTTATAAGCTACTTTCTCTCGCTATTGTATTAATGTAGGCTTGCATAAGCAAATGTAATCATTAGGTGTTATACATGTATGTATATTAAAGAAATATGAAAGCAAATAGTGAGCTATTTCGATAGGGGAAAAACATTTAAAATGTTATAGTAGAGTCGTAGAGTAATTAGTGTTGTTTGCTTTTATAGAAGTCTATTAGTAACACGGCTTAGTTCAATAGAATAAAATTACTCGAAGTTCATTATATTTCATGTAGTAGTGTAGTACAGTTGTCGTGACCTATAATTATTGCCACAATACGCGGTTTACCAGCTTTTCAACAAGTAGTGGATATATCAATCCTAGTATTTATGTAATTAGTAATATTGACAGTTAGGTAAAGTTGATCGCACACGTACGAATAGATTGTGCGTCGCGTCAGACATTTATTATGCAGTGTGCGATTGACTTTAATGAATTTTAATGCGTTTCTTGTTTCAATCGTACCCCGTGTACATATATTGTACTCGTGTACATATAACCCAAATACTGCCATTAAAATAAGTAATTTTGAACTGTATGTTTTGATATTTAGATTAAATCAAAACAAGGAGTAAATGAAACCTACGGTTTGCACGTTATTTGAGAGGTTGATACACCTATGCTTTACATGTATCAATTAGTTTCCAGTCTTCGAGAACTTTCGACACAAGATATTTAGAATAGATGGTACAGTCTCACGTTACCACACTTTCCATTGCACATAACTGTTCAAGATGATTTTGCCCGTTTTTGTGAATGTTGGAGCAGTGAGCGGACTCTGTACATGAGGAAGTGTATTGTAATTGTCGCGTGTAGAGCTGCACCACATTTACCCTATTTTGATTTATTATAAGCCTATATATACGTTACGTATACTTACACGTTATTAATGAAACGTATTGTATTTATAACATTTATAGATGTTATTAATATTGTGAGCTGATTTTTTGTCTTTTGTAATTAATGTGTCTTCAGCTCGTCGCATCCAACTGCTGCCAGCCACTTTGCGTATATTGTCACTCCACCTAGCTGGAGGGCGTCCTACGCTACGTTTGCGAAGACACGGTCTTCACTCCACGTCTGCTCCAACGGTTATCGGTTCTGCGACAGATGTGACCGGCCCCTGTTATGTATACTATACATATATATAGCACAGCGCTGTAAACTCGCAACTGCCCCAAGTTTTATTGAAATTTGAAGTTTCTTCAAGATGCGCAGGCGACAGTTGCGGCAGATTTTTTTTATAATGTTGAACTACCTACGTTCAACTCATACCAAAACAAAATAAAAATCACGACCACGAAAATTCATACTTTGTAACATAATATAAAGTGTGCTCATAAGTGATACATTTGCAGCACAAAAGAAAAAAAAAATGTTTCAGAAAACGTTTTAAGGAAACATTTCAAACAGTACTTTTATGGCTGAAACGCTTAAAGCTCCGAGCAATAAAAGTTCGTTAAAAATCTGGGACGCCAATATAAGTCCGAACCTCCTGAGTGTCATTAGTGTACGGAAAAGGGAAGAAAAATAAATATCGCGAATTGAAGACAACTAATTGAAATGCTCGAACAAACAGCATGAGAGCAAAGTATACCACAAGGAAAAAAGAGAAGCTGAAAGAATAGATTGCTAATCAAAGTGGTAAATTTTGTTACATACTCGTAGCCGTATTTGTGTCACACAAATATAAAGGAAGCATTTCTTTTTTAATCCTAGTATTGTAATCCTTTAACTTTATCCGTTATACTCACAAGACGTACTTCGTAACGTTCCCATTTCTACCTCACAAATATTTTATTTGATGTCATTATAACTAACCGTATCCTATACTTTTGGAGCTACCGTTAACTTTTTAAGGGAATATGAGTAAAATTCCCTTCAGGAAAGTAATTTCCGGTAGTGCACTATGACAGGCTGACGATGAGGATCACGAAACGTGGACATTTATTATAATAATTACCGACAATTCATATTATAAAATATTAATAAAGATTAAAATGAAGCCGAGTAGGATTTTGATTTAGGGGTTTAATTTTGCGTTTAT
>DWJK01000088.1:0-30005 GCA_018248815.1 Croniades pieria auraria
TCTGAATCTACTCCACACGTTTCTCTGTTCCGTACAAACTGCACCAAATATTCAGTGGGCGGGTATTGGGCGTCACAATTAAATATATATTACGGTGCGCCCACACGAAACAATACTGGCTATCTGATGCCCGCGCCGACGTTTGAAGGGTTAAGGTAACGCTTAGAGTAATTCCGAGCTGGAGAATACGGCTGTTATTCCGACTTTTTATTTAATGGACTGGCAACAGGTGTAGAAGGCGCTTTATATTTGGTCCAGGACATCAATAACCA
Organism: Croniades pieria auraria; assembly: GCA_018248815.1. Lineage (NCBI taxonomy): Eukaryota > Metazoa > Arthropoda > Insecta > Lepidoptera > Hesperiidae > Croniades > Croniades pieria. The sequence goes on from DWJK01000088.1 coordinate 273, forward strand.
AATGCAGATGGAGCTGAGCTGTTGTGTTCCAACCGTAGATTGAATGTACCGAGACGCGTGTATGAAGGAAGTGATTAAAAATATGTTCTCGCCAGGTTATACGGGGTATGCAGAGGCCGGCAACTGCGAAATATTCCTATCCTTACAGACTTCACTTGCTTCTACATTCATAGCACTTTTCATACTCACGCTGGCTTGGAACTTCAGACTATAAACTTTTAGCAATTTGTACCAAAAATACTGGCTGGAAACAAAAAAGCTTGAAACATTCCGAAAATGCACATGCCGCGTCACATTTAAACTGCGAACGCCGATTTGAGAGGTGGCGTAACTGAAATCCTTTAAAAAAAAAAAAATCGACGCCGCGCGTTAGTTTTCTAAATAATTCCTCAGCAATAATTTCCTCGGATCGCAAAAAGTTTTACAAGAGCTTAATGTGCGAAAGGGTAGCTTGTTTATTTTTTATCTCTTTCACTCGTTCCCATTTATGCCTTCTTGCCGTTGCGTATTTCTTTCATTTAAATGTTTATCTTATCCGAGAGACGTTAACGTAAATTTAACTCAGAGGTTTCGATCTGCGAGATATTACCGTCCAGGTGAAAGGCTGATTAAGAGACGCCAAACATTTCTGCTTAAAACGAATGTGAAATATTTGATGGAACTAAAAGCATATGCATATGTGAAACTTTCTGAAGAAAATTACATCACATGACGCCAGTATTTATCCGAAGGGGTAAGCAGGGCAGTGTAGTACACTCTGACCATTCACCACTTACACCTAAATCACACGAATAAGTGTTGGACCTATTGCCATACACCAGGTATCTATGTACGTATCCAGATTCCGTACTGCTACTACGATTTTCAAGTCAGAAAAACCTAATAATACTTTGCTCGATTCGGTGATCGAACCCGGGACCTTTTGATTAGTAGTCATGCTTGCAACTTGACCAACTAGACAGTCTAATATAGTATTTATTTACATAACTTCACGCCAGTAATCCCCGAAGGGGTAGTACACCCCCCAAGTTTCACCAGTTACATTTAAGTCCCACGATGGAATAGGTGGTGAGCCTATTACCATACACCGGTCACACATTCAGACTAGAAATTCTAAATTAGAAAAATCCAATAGTACCTGACTCGGGATTTGAATCCAGGACCTCCCGATCGGCAGTCGCGCTTGCAACCACTCGACCAACGACGCAGTCAGTATTTATTTACTTTTCTTCAAAATCTGAAATTTACGGGTACAATTTTTATGTTGACATTATATCGCCACGACAGGTTTGTTACAGGGTAGACAGAACACTTTTATTCTTCACTTCCTTATAGTCCTACATATATACATACATATCTTCACGCCAAGTCCCTGACGGGGCAGGCGTATAGGTTAGTTTCGGAGACTCCCACCTTTCCATCGGCCAGTATTAAGCTTTTTTGGTCAAAGTAGAATCTCTCCGCACCTGCATACATTCGCATTACTACCGATTAACATCTTTTACCGCATGGTTTAATCACATTTAATTAACGTCACTTTATATATATGTACATCAAAAAGATTGTTTATACGTCAATCTGTTCATTCAATCTCGACCCCAACACCACTTAACTAACGTTGACACATTATACACCTGGTCTAATAAATAGTGCCGTATTCAGGAAATGTAATTAACGGTCATAAACCATGCGTTTTGATTGGACCCGCAGTATATCTGACATTGCAGTCTTTCAAAGCTGTCTGTAAAAAGCCAATCAGAAAATGGTCATTGTCAATCATATACAACTGACAACGAGATATCAATGTATGGGCATTAATTTAAAAAAAAGTTTTAAAAATCATCGGACAAAATTTTTTAAAATTTTATGTGACTAGGTTCGTCAAAATTTATTTGTCACAAATTAAAAAGTCGTCACTCTCATCATAATACGAGTACGTCCAACAATGAGCTAGATTTTACAACTTTATCATTGTTATACCTTCACGCCATACCCTCACAGGATAGACAGTACCAAGTGCCAAATATGTCTATCCTTAGATACTTCACGTGTATCTTCCTCATTTATTGCTTTAATGTATGCATTAAAACGTGGAATATTTGTACATTAACACAAGGCGTGTATATTATTATCTCCGGCTCATATCAAATGTGAATAAAATAACACAAACGAAAGGGAAACGAAACGTTTATTGCTTTTTAAGAGCATTGTGATTCATCATTATTATTCGTAGTTTAGGAGCCGGTTGCAGTTTACAGCGTCTCTTTTGTTTACATTAAATAAAGTTTTAAAAATTGGCGTTATAAATTTATTAATATAACTTAAAATTCAAAATATAAGTATTAAATCTCTTGGTTTTATATGATGGTAGTGCCGTTGATAGACATGTTACTGCTGACAAAGTAATTTCGTGTTATATGAAAGATGTAGTTGGCATACGAACCAAGACATGAGACATATTAATATACGATAACATTCATTTGGGAATGTAGGTCTATTAAGACTTCTTCGATTAACGCCTACTAATAATAATTTGAACAATGTCTATAGACTGCAATATTACTCAATGTTAAGTAAATTACGAACTACTAGTAATTACGTTCGAATATATGTACATAACATGCAGCTTATTATGTTTGGGCAAGTCCGAAATGGCTTAAGAATGAATATTTGAAACGCCTCTTAAATCGGTAAAATATATTATAAATAGCGCGATTGCACATACTATTGTTTAAACATTCGCTTTAATAACAATAAAATTCTATTTTGGCTTTGACAGCCTCGTTTAAGAGAAAAATATTGAGAAAATTATTTACAAAAATTTTATGAAAAAAAAAAATTTTTGTATTATGTTACAAATTGAAATTATATTTACTTCGGTGTGTACATAAATATTTTTTCGAAGATATCAAATCTTCGAAAAAAATTTAAAGTGCTTGTATATTAATGAAACCAGCCCCTAAGCTATGTTTTACGCAAGCCGGCGCGGGCGCAGCCCCGAACCTGTAATTTGGCCGTCAAAGTCTTTTTTAACGAACGTCATTCATACGCATTCAGAGCTTTTTATTACGGTTTCCTAAACCGTTCATTTTTTAGATACGCCCTTTTCGTTTCGGCCTGTGGTTACTGTTTTATTTATTTCCGAGTTACCCACCTTTTGTATACGATTCATTTGGTGTGTGTGCGATAAAATTGGCAGCAGTGGTAGCAAAATTAGCTCGTATATTAGACATAGGAAATATTTTAGAGTCTCAAAGATTAAATTTACATGTTGAAATATTATAGAGAGCTACATTTACGTTCATTGTATGAAACTGCTCACAGACCTAGGTCTTGGTAAAGCTCTGTTATAATTCTACATTTGAATTCGTTTATTTATATGTCACTAATGTACTTTCATAGAAATATTAACCAGTATTCGATAGTCGTCTACAGGGTTTCATTGGCCCGAAATCTAAGTAATTTTTTTGCGACATGTCATATCATATTTCACACTTTCATAGGTTGAATTAAAAATATTTTAGTAACTACTCCACGTTCAAACAGTCCCAGGTTGAAAGACAATTTCATGCGAAATTTCAGCAAAATACAGTCAGTGGTTTTGATATAAAAACGTAAAAGACTTGCAAATAGAGTTATATGAGTGTTTACGACGAAAATCACAAAGAAATTTTGCTCAATACATCGCCATGTATATATGTATATTATGTATGAAGTGAGTGATGAATCCAGAAGAAGCACATCAGGTCTGTGAAGTATCGTGAATTATGCTGTATGTAGCTTCCATAAATTCCGTTATGCCGTAATTATGCCGTAAAAAGTACATTGTATTTTTATTTATCAGTATTTATTCAAAATTCTTTTTCAGTTTTCATACCATATAAATTAATTGCTATTATAACTTACCCATAATCAAATAATATGTTACTATTAGGGCGCGTTGATAATCATCTTCGCCGTGTATACACTGTTATGAGCATCATCATCACATAATCTCATCAGACAGCCCTTTCCCAAGGTGTGCCACAATACGTCATCCTCCGCAGGTCTCATCCTTGGCACGACCGCTAAAAACACTTTAGTAGAAAAGCCCTAGTGCATGTTGTACGAGCGTAGGGCTGTTTCAGACTTGCGTATTTTAGATCGGTAGGGCAAAAAAAACGCGTCGATAATAATCTGGTGTGAAATCACCCTTACTCCCATAAGTTCTACTAATGGCTGATAAAACTAGCTAATAGCCACCCGCATGTCCATTTGCCATTCCAAGTGTCCTATTTTATTAGAGCAAGATTTTGAGGTTACAGAAAAACGAGACTGTAAACGTAAATATATAATAAATATTGGCCTTTACCCTCTCAATATGAGAGGAGACCCATATTCCAACAGTGGAATGACAAATGGGTCGATTTTTCTTAAAGTAAATATAAAATTTATTAATATTAATTTATACTAAATTACGTTAATTACCATTAATTACCATTATAATTACCGTTAATACCATAAATGAAATAGGTACGGTGAATTAAATAAGATACAATGGAAGGTAATTGAAGAAATTTATTTACATATATACGGAGCACTCAGTGTTCTCCGTCTACCCGTAAGAGACCTGGCGTGATGATATAATAATAACAATTCAACTGCATTGCAATGCTGCTGAAATTTGATGGATATCGAGAATGGTTAAGCATATAACAGGGACACTAAAACTTCCTACCATGTACCGCTCTTCAACACAAACCACTAGACGCATCACTAATACTCTTAAGGCACCCATTTAGTACGTAAACAGTGTTATCTTCACGCCGTATCGGTTTGGGTTGAACAGGGATAACGTCACTTGTATTGCACAAACCGACGGACAGATTGAGTGGCGCACAGTAGGCGGAGAGCGACAGATGCTTAGCCACATGTGATTCGGTTTTTACGTTTGGTACAGTCGGGCGGATACATTTTAATGTTACCGTTTATAGACGTGAGACTTGTTTTATTTAAATCCATTATATACATTTATCATGTACATCATAGTACATAAAACATTGTGTAGATGAGTACAGTCGAGCAGATCCGTTTGTTACCGCTTATATAGACGTGTTATTCTCGGAACTTTGTTTCAATTATAGTGTAAAAATGAGTATTGTATTAATAAAAAATGAGTGCTATTTTTTAAAACAATAGTATTTCCGGTGGCATGTAACAAATTTTGGAATTGGAATTAAAATGGAATATGGAAAAGGGTCGGATTATTATTAAGATAAGGTGAAGTAAAGTGAAAAATTATTTAAAGGTAAATCTGAATAGTCTTAATCAAAGACATAAGGAACTCATACATTCATATATGGTTGTATTCATATGTATATGAACCTTTCCATCGTCAACAATATAGGTACATTTATTTCACTGACCAGAAGTATCTAAGTATATATTTATGTTAGTTTCCAATACAACATCAGAACACTACTATTTCATTCATTTAACATAACGTTATTAATAATTTACAGTGATACATTGTAATATATATTATAACCTTTCTATACTCATTCCCTAAATGTAGAAAGTAAAACTAAGCTAACCAGTGCATATTCTCCTTAATAGAAAAGGTTAAATGATTTTAAAAATACAAAACACTATAGGCTAATGTCTTGACGCTCGAGCTTCTAGTACATTTTAAAAGTAGCTGGAAATATCCAAATGCCCTATCTATTTCGGAAGCGGACGAAAAAAAAAATGGACGAACGTCACCTGTCATATTAGCTTAAATCACTTAATCCTACATTCAAATGAAAAGGAGGAAGAATACTGAGCTCTATTATTTCAAAAACGATCCGTTTGGTACATCGTTAAATTTTGAACATTAACCTACTTTCAAATAAAATTTGATTTTCGAATGCTAAAAGATTTATGCGTTTAAACAGTCATTTAAACTTTTAAAGATTTATGCAGTCAATAGAGGGAAATAAAATATGTATATCTATCTCGTTCACACAAAATGGCGGGCACGAAAATTTCATCAGTTCTCTATCAACAGTTAGCGTTTTGATAAAAGCAATAGTAATGAAATAAATTAAGGATTTCTAAACTTTTAGTTATATTGTATTTTAAATAATGTTCAGTTAAATTAAAAATGGTTGATTAGTAATAAAATAAATAGCACTAACCTGACCTGTGCATAAGTTAATTGCAAATGACCGGAAACAATAATCAACATAAATTTATTAAGATCACTTTTCAGTTTTATTGAAAGTAACAGATATTATTAAAGTCAGTTAAAATTATTTTTAAAAATAACATTTCTTACCTGACAGTACTTTGAAAAAAGTCAATCTGTTATCCTTATAACAACTGAAACTTTAACATGACATCTTTTTTTCCCCTTTTTTGTATATTTTTTCAAACACATTCAATAGCTCCTTTCCTTTAGTTATGGGAGTAATATTTATCTATATAAATATTATGAATGTTTTGTTTGTCGGTTTGAAAGGGGATGACTTCTTTTTATTTATATCTTTCATGGAATTTATATTCGTTAGTTTTTAAATAATTGACTGCCAAAATCATAAATGCCCTGTATTAATATAATATTCATTTAATATTGTATTCTTTTTTATTGCGTTTTCATCTTGCTAGGAGAGAAAGAGACAGTAGGAGTAAAAGTCAATAGGCAGTTTTATTGTGAGTCTGTCTCGATCAATGTCAACAATTTCACGGCACATTATTTAATGGTTTGTCTCTTTCTATTAAAATTAATATGCCTTATAACTTTAGACTGTAGTTCGTTTTAATAATTTCTCTACTTTTGTAAGTTACATTTAATTTTATGTACACCCAATTATGACATTTACCTACTAATTTTGATTTATAGTCATTAAATTAGTTACAAACATCCGAACATTTTAAAATATTTACTAGATAGGTGTACAATACGCAGAAATCAACTCGGCACTTGCAAGGAATGGGCTATTCCATCCCGCCAACAGCGCCACCAGCCATTACCTATCGCACTCGCCCGTGCCGCGTCAGTGCCTCGCTATTACGTCATCAAAGAGAGGTGCCTAGTTGACTTCTGCGAGTTATAACACATACAACTAAATACGGACGAACCCGTTGTACAACCATAAAGATATTGTGACATCTTCAACACGGTACACTTGACAAGGTTTTTTGTGGCTTGTTTTTGTCCCACGTGTCCAGCTGTTGAAGAGCTTGTTTACAGGTTTTTTGTGAGACATTAAGGTTCTCTGCGTGCGAGTATTTAAAAACCAAAAAACAAAACCGACTGATTGTATTCGCGAAGTCAACATGTAATAAGTTCCGTTTTATTTTGGACGGAAATTTTTTGTAAGATTTTTTGTTAGAGAAATGTTGGAGGGAGATATGCGGAGGGAGATGTATGCTGCGTATGTCTCTACAAGCTTCTCTACATTTCTACATCTTTACCCTAACATAACATCACGCTTGTATTTCCTCATGTAATACGCGGAGGACTGTTTCACTCCCACTTTCTAATCTTTATGTTATACTTCCCATTACCACATATTGAGCAGAAATTTAGGCTTTGCCCTAGTTCTGGGAATTTCAAGTTAGAAAAATCCAGTACTTTGGCCAAACCGGAGTGGAACCCAGGATCTCCAGCTTGGCATTGGCACTTGCTACCATTATACTAAGGAAACCGTCAGTTACATACTAAAATCTGAGATAAAAGGAGAAAGAATGCAAATTAAACTAACCGACGCTCTCTTTCCATTCGGATAGTCCTGTTTGGATTAGGCAGTAGAAGTATCACTGGTAGCGATCACCAGTGACGACTATGTACTCATTTGTCATGCTTCAAAAATGATAATAATACATTAGTTTCCCGTGGAAAAAAGTAGCTACCGCGTTTCCATTATCGCTTTGGTCTTTTTCGGAACGGAATTTCCGATGTTAGAATATTATTATGAAATTGACAATTTTTTCAATTTCGTAATAATATTCTAAGAATAATTTAATATCAATTATATTTTAAAACAGGTAATTACCACGTTATTAATTATCATTACTGTAATAATTTTTTTATTGTTTGTTGCACTACTGTCAAATTACTTTGCTACTTTATACCTGGTATTAATTCCAACAAACATTCCAGCACGGTGTTCCGCAACACCTCTCGTTCTTTTTTCAAAATTGTTTTCACAACTGAACAACAAAATCTGTCAAATTGGAATTGTCAGAAATTAAATTCGTACACTTGATTGTGTTGTTCCGCTGAACAATATCAGATAACGCGTATTGACAACGTGTTTTTGTGTCTTAAATATAGTTTTTATTACCCAAAACATTCTGATTAATCCAACGTGTAAATTATGCGTGGTGTCGAATTTAGTGGAGTGGCCATTATTTGGTTGACTGTTAGAGACACGTAGGACTTATTTGTAGTTGTCGGTATTTAAAATGATGTTAAAAGTCAAGTAGTTAAAAATATTATACACAGTAGGTATAACAAGCAGTACAGAATATAAGAATATAGGCTCACCACCTATGTCATGGGACGTAAAATGTAAGTAGTGAAAAGTGAGAGTGTACTACAATTCTCTGCTTACCCCTTCAGGGATTACAGGCGTAATGATACGTTTTAAAGCATATTTAGTATAATTACAAATAGTAACGGAACGTATAAAAGACTTGTCATATTTTGTTACGTTGTTTCATGGGCTCGAATCCCCTATTAAAACAGATTAGTCATTCAGGGGTTAATTATCCCCAAATGACCTAAACCACTGTTAAGGAGTGGGATTAATGCGCAGCTGCTGATCGTGGTCTGCTAATGATGTAGATAAATAGTTTTTAAGATACACATCAAGCTTGTCCTGCCAAACAACACTTCTAAACTGCGTTAAATTCTCTATAGAACTAACGAAGTTCTGTAATCTTGACGGTGCGCTGTTCGTCTCAAATATATATTGTATTATTATAAATGTTTCTCTGAAAGGCGAAGTATTTGAATTGTCTTAAATCGAATAAAAGATAATCGATTTGTTTTAATGTACATTTAAACGGTTTTACGAATGAAACGTTTAAACGCGCTCAATGTACAAAATCGATTATACTTTTCTAAACTATTGAATCGTGTATTATACAATATATTTCATACTTTACATTAAATCAATGGGACATAAAAATGTGATTTAAATGACATAGAATACCAAGTGTGTATAATAAGATATGGCCCTCTAAATAACTCACACCAAATGTCACAAATGAATAATCTTCGCATAAGAAAATTTTGCATGCAGAAAAAATTCAGCGTGAGAAGATGAATAAATGTGTAATAAAAACCGACATTTTTTCTGCGTGTTGGTTTGGTACCTTTGATCGACAAAGTGTCAGTAATAACCGCTGCTTGTTAATGCTGCACCCCTCGAGGACACTACAGCCCCTCACGGCTCTTTGTTAAAAAAAAAATATAAAAATAATGTATAGGGTTATGAGGCGAATAAACTTTGAAAAGGTATTACGAGGTGCGAGTGTCAGTGTTTTTGTTCTGTTGTATTTAATGTTTCTGTTATTGTGTGAACTATGAACACACATAAGGTGTGCTTTATATCTGTCTGTCACGAAAGAACAATTTTAAAGGTGTAAGAACTCCACATGCTTATCTTGATCGTCGTTATTTAGAAGCAGGTCTACGCGGGTTGGTTAATTCATGTGTCGCAGCGGAATGTCACAGCCGAATGTCACATGCAATGGTAACCGGAGCGTTCTAACATTGACCTCTGAGGACGATTCGTATCGGGGTTTCTGCGGGTCACAGCGCTTGCGAGCGACCTTCAGTAAGGCTGTAGTTTTATTTAAAATACACCTAAATCGAGTTAAATTTTGCACAGTGTTTCGTGATCATCATCAATATCAACCTGCTCCCGTCCACTGCTGGACATAGGCCTCTCCAATGGCACGCCGCTGAGCTCGATCTTCAGCTCTTCGCGAAGATTGCGCAGAGCACAGTATTTATTTTAAAATATTCTTTTATTGTTCTATTATTAGACACTGCTGTCATGATAAGAAGATTCAAATGTATAGTCTCACGCTGCTAGCCAAGTGCGACTTGACAGAAATCATATATCTTAAAGAACGCTATGAAAATATTAAGGAATTACATTTTATTACAATGTTTTCCTTCACCACACGTAATATTTAAAATAAAAACTCACGTAATTTTGTACAGTCAGTTGCTTGCCGGAACCTCGAAGATGAGACAAATCCATTGGACTATTACTGTGCGTCTCAGATTTTTTATATGAATATATATTTTCGGCTGACACCTAAAGCTTTGTACATGTATTGTATCTGTCAATATATTTTTGCAAGCTGTAACTACATTGGCTATGATAACTGGTTATGACATTAAAGTACTATAAAATAAATACATTTGATAATAATTAAAACCCGATACATTAATACATAAAGATACTATAATAATTTTTATATTTCATGCTTGATTTGAGAGTCCGTATACCATCGGAATCATATTCACCCTACTCGCGAAAGATCTCGCTGATAATGCCGAATACAAAAATGTTCATATTTCATAAAAAAACGTCGAAAAAGGCCCCACACCATAATTATAGGGTCCAAGATGATATCTAATATTTGTTTATTTAATACATGTCTGTAATTATATGCCAGTAAGAAATTGTTTTGGAAAAATATTGGTCAGATTAACGAATACTTTAAAATTTATTTATAATGAGAATGTATTTTTTAAGCCAGTGTTGCCATTTATTAACTGAAAATCGCTTATAAATATATATGGTGTGGTATGGTTGCAATCTGTCTGTGGGTATGTGGCATGCTCGTCCTTACAATAAGGCTATCTTAAACCTGAGAAAGGCTGGAGTAGATAAAATACTTTAAATTGGTTAATAGAATGAAGAATGTTTCGCAAGGAATTATGTACCTACATTTGGCATTCTTATAAATATGGCAACACTGGAGCAATCTATGATCTCTACTCTTTAAAGTACATATGAAGTTGTTAGTATTTAACACCACCAGACAGCTAAGACCGCCAAAAGCAATCTCGTTTTCAAAAGTTTCATGTCCTATCAAAAGTTTCATGTCCTATCAAAAGTTTCATGTCCTATCAAAAGTTTCAAGTCCTATTATATGTACGAATTGAAAAGTTCTTTATCTATATTTGATTGAATTAAATTTACCTACACCAAGCTACGACTTTTAAGCATAAATATCATCCCGACTCAATAAAAGACATGGAGATTATTTTGCCATGTTACTCTGCAGTGTCATCTTGACAGAAAGCAAAAGTTGACATGGCATATTGTCTTATTTTCCCAAACAAGAGCTTATATTGTAGATCGCGAAGTGACAAAACTGAGCACTAAAGTAAGTAAGATACTGCCCTTGAATTTGGCCAATACACAATGATGACACATGAGCTGATGACCAAATATCAGATCTGCATGAAAGTGGAGGATAGTAAAATATGTTTACCGTATAGCAATTGTTACCAGTACAATTTGTATTTCGGTCTAAAATGTGTAGTTACTGATCCAAGTATGTCTATGGTCAAATTCTAATACTGACTAATACTAACTATAGTTATACTAACTAGACGAATGTATACTTACAGTCGTATCATCATCATCGTCATCAGCCTACCACAGTCCAATGCTAGACATAGGCTTCTACCAATGAGCGCCATCGCGCCCTGTCCTCGGCTTGTCGCATCCAGCATCTGCCTGTAGCCTTTCGCAGATCGTCTTCCCACCGGGCCGGAGGGCGTCCTACAATACGTTTGCCAAGCCGCGGTCTCCACTCCAGAACTCGCCTACTCCACTGGTTGTCGGTTCTTCGGCAGACATGCCCAGCCCATTGCCACTTCAGCGAGCTAATCCTTTGAGCTATGTCGTAAAGTCGTATTCTTGACTTTATTGTTGTTCTAATTGGAAACTGACCAACCACCCAGGTCTATTTGAGAACGGTTGCAGGTTTCCATGGGCGGCAGGACTTGATTGTAACGGCTGTCAACTCATTTGCTCGCCTATCGCATATCGCTTCTCGTGTTATATAAAAACCATACCTTATATCCACAGGCTTGATGAATGGGTTACCTGCAGATAAGCTGATACTTACATAGTGGTTATTACAGGGATTTTTTTGTTTCTTTTATCAACGCGATAAAGATATTCGGTTACCCAAATATTGGGATGTGTTTGGGCGGAAATTTTGAGTTTGGACAACGTATGAATCTTCGGGTAAGAGAAGGAGAGTCAAGGCACCTACAAGATTTAATTTACATTTTCTAAAAATACCTTTCTTTTAGAAAACTACAATGAATATTTTAGTTCCAACTGACATCAAATTCGATAAGATCTCACATATACCATTTAACAGACATTTAAGTAACAAAATTAACTAACACTATTAGTCTTATTCCTAGGGTCCTATTCGAGGTCTAATGGAGTCTTAGGACGGCAATAGCCACATGTCTCCGCTGGCGCTTCTTTGCTATTCTTATCAGTTGAAAGTTAAATGATAAAATAAATATCATGGTCTGGCTCTATTAATAAAAACTATTTTATATACTCTGTACATTTTACAATATACATGCCATGTACGACGAAAACAAGACAGGAGTAATTTTAAGGAATATAGATTCCATGTACCACATGGAAAATACAAAGCTTACACAAAACGATATCGTATCTGTACCAGCAATGACTGCAATCTGTGCGTAAATAATTCTGTTTTAATTGCTCATCAAATTATATTTCCAATCAATCAAATCACTAATTAATTAATCATCAAATATTATTAGTTGTATCAAATAATCAATTTGCTCTGACAATAAGAGATATAGCTTCTTTTCCGTCTATTCTGACGATTATTACGTAATTGTTATTATCATTTAACATCCCGTCAGTTCCTCACAGACCTGACCTCATTTCCTGACGTGCTTCTTCTACAGTCATTGCTCACTTCATAAGTATATTACTCTCTCCATATATCAATCCGGTTCTATACAGAGAAAACCAAAAATTACAGCCTCAATAAAAGTATAGTATTACAATGCAATTAAAATCATGAAAATTCAACGGACTCGGACTTTTTGGACCTTGTTACCCTGCAGTTTTATCAAAAGCGGGTAGATATTAACGAGAGTAACATAGTGTCCTACGAGTCAGTTAAATCACACAGCCATCTATTAAAACTGAACTTTGAAGTGACGTAAATGAACAATAATTGAATACTCGTCTTACACAAACAGAGACTTTATGCGTAATGCTTAATTCCTAATAATTTTTTTTTTTTTAATATTCTACTTAATTCCTGACTCCCTACAAATTTCAATAATAGTAATAGTCGTAATAACGTAACATCACGGCTGCATTTCCCCGACGGAGTAAGCAGATGTGTGTAGTAAACCCAAGTTTCATCTGATTTACTTGATACGTCCAATTGAATAGGGGTTAGGATATTATCGTGCATTGGGCATAAATCCAGTTTCCGAGCCAGTACTAGAAATATCAAAAACAAATACCTAAAAGTACCCGAACCGGGAACGAATCGAGGACCTCCAGCGCAGCAGTCGGGATTGCAGCAACTAAATCAAGGAACCAGTCTAATAACAATAATAAAAAATTTAACCGTTTGTGAAATAACGACTCGTGATCAGACAAGTCGGGAATGTAAGTTTTGTATATATATTGTGCGAAGCCGGCCGGGCCCCAAATAAAGTTTAGTATCGAATAATTGAAGTACATAATACTGTGGCAAAAGTATTTCCAAATTTGAAATCTTTCGACAACTCCGAGATTTATTGTTTTTTTTTCCCCAACCGCACTCAAAAGGACCTCGTAAAAATTACACCAAGTTCCAACGCCGCGGGCCCGTGTTATACAAAAGACTTTCGATCACAAAGCCAAAGATGTAGAGTTGAGAATATAATTTTTTGGTTGATGAAGAAAATCATTGTCGTCATCGACAATAGATGCGACATCTTTTTTTACCTCTCGCTCATAAGACGACCGTTTGGGAGATCAAAATTTAACGCCTCACGTGATACTCGTGATTTTTTTGTTGTGTCTTTGTGTCGTCGAGAAAAAATATCGGCAGATGTGTACAGACATGTATTGTTGTGACGTCGAGTGCTCTCCAAATAATTGACATTTAATGAAGTGTCCTTCGGGTAACTTCGGTTTGTTTTTTTTTTATGTGTACGGCAGAACAAGGTGGTGCGGTGTATACAGCCTACAGAGTAAACTGTCAACAGAAGTAACATGTGTACATCTTTTGTGCGCATATTTTTAAATAATTTACAGATTACTGGTATTTATCGTATAGTAGTATCATAATATATGAATATTTTTTGAATTTCTAATTGAATTTTAAGTATAGAGCATATTGTAAAAAGATATGGTAAGTGTAGAGAGTAGATTTTTACTGATATTTGTATATACTTATATTTTTGGTAATTTAGGAGAACTTGTAAACTAAATACTAATTGGCAAATATATTTATATATACACGTGTGCTCAGACATTGTTCCTACGCAGCTTTATCGAAGACTGTTTAAAATCATGATCATCATCATCAGCCTGCTCCCGTCCGCTGCTAGACATAAGCCTCTCCAATGGCACGCCACTGAGCTCGATCTTCAGCTCTTCGCATTCAACCACTGCCAGCCAGTTTGCGTATATCGTCACTCCACCTAGCTGTTTAAAATATAAAAGCATATTGTCGGCTTCCAAAATTCTTAGCGGTTAACATTTTCATTGCTTATTACAATAAAATGAAGGGACTGGAACCTAAAACATTTTTAATCAATTCCCATTCAGCTGTAAAGTTTTAAAGGATATACTTAATATCATCATCATTACCATCAGCCTATCTCAGTCCACTATTGGACATAGACCTCCTCCAATGAGCGCCATCGCGCGCTGTCCTCGGCTTGCCACATCCAGCTTTTGCCTTCAGCCTTTCGTAAATACCTACTTAATGTAAAAAAAAAGTCGATGCCATTTCTAGTAGTTGTCAAGTCTTTGACATATCCCAGCAATAATTTATGAATATGGCGGTTAAAGATCACAGAATAACTTAAAGTGTCGTTCGCTCACAGGTGCTAAAATTATTACGTGCTCGAAAATTAACTAATCTTTATTGATAACAATTCATGCCTACTCCCCTTTGTATCTTTTCCGTAAAATCTAAAATCGATTTTATTGCTAAGGATAAGTTTGTTTTGTTGCGAAAACAAAAAAGATATCTTCCGAAGTTATTAAGATAAGTTTTATTATTAAAAGCTCGTATCTTTTGAGTGATTTTATTGTGTTTTATACTGTAATAGGCTGTCTATTGTCTATGGGTTCGATTGCCATAAACACGTGGATTGATTCTTCTATATTTAAATTGTTGGAATATTTTATTGTTCCATAGAGAAATACATTAACAAGTATATATGACTGACTTGATTAGCCTCTTTATACAGTAATTTAACTATTGATCAAGAGAATATTGGGTTTGATGTTCACCGAGAACGTACGAGTCGTACGAGGAACAAAAGTATATTATGTATTTTCTATGAGTCGAATTATATAAATAAAATAGATAACATCACGCCTTTAATCCCCGAAGGGGTAGGCAGAAGAGTGTAGTACACTCCCACGTTTCACCAGTTACGTTTAAGTCCCATGGAATAGGTGGTGAACCTATTGCCCTATTGCCATCGGGCACTGATTTAGACTCCGAGTCACTACTAGAAATTCGAAATTAGAAAATTCAAAAAGTCAGTTGATTACGTCTAGAATAATCTATGTAACGTGCCCCTTTTCCATTTTCAAAATTTTACCATAAAGACTCAACTCTCCAAGCGCTTATCCACGCTTGTAGTTCTTTTCCTTACTGGACTCTCATCCAAACTTCGCCACAGCTATGAATTAGGAACTTGCACCCTGCTTGCATTAAATCTATTTCTGTATCCTGAGGGTGAGATACGAGGGTTCTAAGAGCAGGGGTGCGCAGGCGCATGTTCAAACACGGGGTTGTCACAACGCATAATATTATTGTCTTATTGTGTTTCCGTTACAACATTCCAAATTTAAAATTGATATCGCATCCAACAGAACAAAAAGACGAGTCCCTTCATTGTACATCGATGTTTGTATTCTGACGTCAAAAAGTTTATGAGCATTCTAATGGTCAAATAAAAACGGTTTCATCCAATCTAAGGAAGAATTCAAGAATTACAATAATTAACCACTTATTAAACAGCATGCGGCGGTGTAAATTCATATATGACATATGTACATGGGCCTAACCTTTCTTATTCTGAGAGGAGACCAGAGACAGATGGTACGCTTATTACTGATTACCATAGCCTTGGTCAAAATTAGACAACAAAATGATAGTCGTGTGTAAGTCATCCCAATATATTCATATATAAAAGTAGTATCACCCCTGTAATTCTCGAAGAGGTAGGTAGAGGAGTAAAGTGCGCTGTCACGTTTCACCAGTTACGTTTAAGTCCCATGTAATAGGTGGTGAGCCTATTGCCATACACCTGGCACACGTCCAGACTCTGAGTCACTACTAAACATTTTAAATTAGAAAAATCCAAGTAGTACCTGACCCGGGATTTGAACCCAGGACCTCCCGATCGGCAGTCGCGCTTGCAACCACTTGTCCAACGAGGCAGTCTAAAATACACTTTTAGGTTTATCACTTTATTTAATTGTTTCATATAATATATGTTAATACTATTATTAATATATTATGCTAGAGGAAGTATAAGAAAACATAACAAAACTCTCGCACTCTCCGATGTGTGTTATGTGGACTACTTATGGCCGTTAGTCAGAAGGCGGTCAAAGTCAAGGGCACTAGTACGAGACGATGACGAAAGACTATTTTCAGTCCACTTAAACCTCTGTATGGATAAAAATATTCCTATAACGCGTAAATATACATGTGCTTCTAACTTATCTTAGGATTGTATTCATCATACTTTTAATTAAATACAAAACAATCGTATATTTTAGACGCATCAATAATTGCGAGAAACATGTGTTGTGATGTATTTTAGTGCAAATGACGACTGGCGTTCTAATACGTAGAAAGAATCGCGAACGAGAATGACAAAAAATACACAATGTGTATCTTAATGGATGCAGATGGAAGGACTCAACCATATTGGCCAAATATATCAGATACTGGGTCACGGGGAAGTCAAAAGTCTACGAAACTCCGGTGTTTTCCTTTCATTCGAAGTTTTTTGTCCAATTATCTGAATATCGGATCAATGTCAGTCGATCTGATTCTTTGATCTGGATGAACACTATCCAATACGATCACAGAACATCAAATATAAAAATCGCACATCTCTGTAACAAAGCAATCAAACCAAACGTAAAATAATCGTACTAATAAAAACGCATATTCCGTTTCGAAATTAAACAGTGCTAGATAACTCTATAAATTCGAGCTCTGTAATCAAAGCTGAGATTTGTTTGTGGATGTCAACCACGAGTTGCTTGATAGAACAAGTGTTGATCAACCCGCCGCTGGACGGGTTGGTTACGAAACAATTGCATTATGCAGTCAAATGATTACGTACGTAGGCGATAAAGGAATGCGGTCTCGTAGATTTGCATCGTTTGCGTTACCACCTTTTTGTGACGCGTGTTTGTCTGAAATTAGCGAAACTCAGCCGTTCGATTCGTTGTTGTATTTTACGTTTTGTCTACAATTGATTTTAATTGTTGTCTAAAAATTCTTTCCCCTTTAGTCTATAAATACTTATTAATAAAGTCTAAAATTGTTTTAATTATTGTCTAAAAAATATTGTAGGTTGTTGTCTAAAAATCAATTTGTTTTATTGTTTAAAATATATTTTACCTATAACCTAATAATTACATTTAGTGTAGATAAATACTCAGTTTGTTCCTTAATTACATTTAGTGTAGATAAATACTCAGTTTGTTCCTTAATTATAAACACCAAAGGAAATAAACATTTTCTAATCATCTACCTACTTTTCTATTAATAAATACATTTTATGGCATTTGGTGATAAGCAGCCAGTGACCCCGACAATAATAAAGCAATATCATAAACAATACACAAATGAAACAATTTACGTAACACCACGCCTGTAGTCCCTGAAGACGTAGACAGAGTAGTATAATACATTCCCACGGTTCACTAGTTACATTTACGTCCCACTACTGATTAGGTGGTAGGCTTATTGCTATGCATCAGGCACAGATACAGACTCCGAGCCCTTAGAAAAAATTTCAATATACAAAAATCGAACCCGGACCTCACGATCGATAATCGCACTTGCAATCTCTCGACCAACAAACCAATAAGTAAATAAGAAATACATTACAGTTCAATATGTTTTTTCAGATATTTAACTCCAAAATGTATTATAGTCACAGAAATGTCAAGAGACATAAGCGGACGTTATAGCGAAAAATAGGTATATAGGACGAAGAATACCTTTCAGCTCCACCGTTCCTTTTGACGTATTATAAATAACTAATGTATTTCTACGCGAGTTGTAAAGAGAGTGTTCATGTATTAAAGGTGTATTATCTCATGTCAACGACTGATTAAGTTTAGAAACTTTTAGGATAAGATCCAAGTAAGGAGAGTACACAGAACAGTGTACACAGCACTTTGGTTAGTACGCAGTGACTACATCCGGGCCAGTTATCACGTTGGGACAAAGCGTCATAAACTATTATGACACCACTTATCCTTTATGTCACACTTGATCCTCACTTGACCGGAACGCACACACTGCGCTTTGTTGAACTTGAGTTAGATAAACTTTAACTGGCTCATTGGTTGCGTGGTTATTGCTTCTGATTTACGCGCTGGAAGTGGGTTTGATTCTCACTCAGAAAAAATGTTTAATGTTTTTTTCGATATTAGTGTACAGTTAATTGTAAACGTACATATTTATAAATTGACATGAGTATTTTGATCAGTTAATTTATCACCATAGTAGAGGCAATACCAAAACACTTAATTATTTTTAAACCTAACATCACGCCTGTTATCCCCGAAGGGGTAGGCAGAAGAGTATAGTACAACGCCACTCTTCATCAGTTACGTGTAGGTCCCACAATGTAATAGGTGGTCAGCCTATTGCCATACACCGGGCACAGATCTAGACTCCGAGTAACTACTATAAATTCTAAATTAGAAACATCCAATAGTACCCGACCCGGGATTTGAACCCAGGATCTCCTAATCAGCAGTCGCGCTTGCAACCACTCGACCAACGATTAATATCACTCATATTTTAACAATATTATTGTTATTTCAATTAAAACCTTACGCTGCCTGACGCGCCTCGTCTACATCCATTTCAATAATAATCTCTCATTAATTAATATTGTAGGTCGCCCTTCGACCAGGTGGTCTGATGACCTGAAGAAGACAGCGGGTAACCGCTGGATTCGGAAGGTCCAGGTCCGGAAAGACTGGCGCCGATTAGGGAAAGCCTATGTGCAGCAGTGAACATCTAGAGGCTGATGACGGTGATGATGATGAATTAAAATTAAATAATAAAGCTATTCAACAACAAAATAAATCATTATACATTTATATAAGTACACTAAGATATCTAATAAATCACCACGTATCCAAACACATTTCTATTGGAGTTACAACTCAACTATGACAGAGCTACGGCCAACGAGAAAACAAACTCCATACAAATTTAAGACAAATAGCACTGTTACGTAAACTAACACGCATTTCTGATGGCCATTAGTATGAAACGGATCGTTGGAGATGTAATCCGAACCATGATTAATTCGAGAAGGTTTCCATGAGAAAAATTACCGATGGAAGCATGAAAAGCAGCGTGAAAAATGCTCATTATGTCTGGCTTTGATCGCAAGTTGCAACATCGCAAGCTCAATAAAAAAATATTTCAATAAATCTCGCCTTGTTGGATAATTTAGTTTTTTTCCCCGTTGAGCGATTTGAGCGGAATGAGACTGAGAAGCAGTCATTTTAGCTCTTGGTCCACTTGTTTTCACGGAGCTTTTCTGATTGATATTTAATACGTTTGAAAGCTTTCAGTTTGTAATTGAATAGGGTTACCATTTGTTTGTATTGCTAATATTTAAACTAATTATCTTGCCCTGTTTTCTCTATGGTTATTTATCGTGTGATTTTTAATTTAGATCTAAACAGGGTAGTCAAATGGCATGTAAAATTTTCGCGTATGCTTTTATGAAGTTGAGGAAAATTGGAGAAAACGATGTAGGATTGAAATTTCTGAACGCTCCTGAAAGCACATTTCCTCAAACATATACGTTATAATAGTTGTGTTATAAGATGACCCGAACAGACAGCTCTTAAATGATATGTAATGTTAATTGATTGTAAACAAACATTCATTGTAAAGAAAATACTCAAAGGTAACTTATTAAATGACGACATGGAAATCGGTTTCCTTTCCATCCTCTTTCACAATTCTACATCTGTACCCATTGAATTTTGATATATTATGACTTGAACAGATTCAAAGCTACGAGATGTATTACCAACAAAAGTACATGAAAAACATTTTCATAAAAACAATGATCACGATATTGAACAGAAAAAAAATAAAATGTTACTTACAATTCGATGTATAAAATTCCACAAAATTCCTGTAGAAAACACTAGAAAATACTTGTATTGCACTAAAATACTCGCACAAACTGAACGGTGTCATGGACGTGATAGCTGACATTAAATACACGCGAGCGAGACAGGTGCAAGAGAGACACAGAAAATAATCGATATGTCAAAATCAGACCTAAGTCCCCTTTATACGAGCAGACTGCGATGCAAATAGCTTGATGTTATATTTGTGAAAATCGAATAAAACGAATAATCTGTTATTTGTACAAAGCTGAAAATTTTTCTTATTTTTCTGGAACAGATCAAGTCTATACGAGATATTTGGCATTCGACGCTCTCTGCCCACTCCGTAAAAACTTTGACGTGATGATATAATGAGAAGGAATGACATATGTATGTGATTATTTCATACGTATATTATATGTCTATATAGTAGGGAAGACATACGACTGCCTGTAAGCGGTAACGTCCGACGGTCAGAAAGAGTAAAACGATCGCAATACCCTATCTCCATCTCTCTGTATCTCACTATTGACGCATGACTCACGCTAGCGCTCCTGGACGTGCGCGAGTAGAAAGAGACACAGAGATAGCCTCATTTGCTTTCTCTTTTTTTACGATGGACACATTTTAGGCTGGCTTCCCTACTCTATATATAACATCTCTATGGATTATTCGCAATAATTCTATCTTTTTGTCGGTCTAATTTCATAAATTACAATGTAGCTAGAGTTATCAGTCCATCTGTGAATATATGGAATGGGATGATACACTAATGATAATGAAATAATTAATTAACGAATTACAAATCCGTCACTAGACGAAATGTCATGTAATACAGACCTATTTACACGTGTATGTATACATATATATTTAACATTTAATTAATCATTGCATCTTACGTCCATAGCGTATAAACAACCCTATTTAGGAACGAGGTGATATTTACAAGGGGATTGATTCGTATTGCGCATGCGCTAACATCGCGTCTGCTCGAATAAGCATTCAGCTAACTTAATAGTCTCGCCGTACCTACGGCAACCATAATGACATAGCAATATTTTCCTGCGCTAATTGTTTGTCAAGGGATATACCCATAGACTACTATTGTTTTTTTTTTCTTGCCATAGATTTCTCTTCTGGATAAACGCTTTCCATCGATTATTCCAACCATCTCTATTTTGCTATTATTTTGCAGTTTTTATCATGATTGCTTGCCATGGCCGTTAAATTGCTCTATGGATATAATCCTTTGTAATAATATTATAATACATTAGTGTTTGAAAGACATAATGATAGAAAGACATACAAAGCGACACGACATGTGGCGAGAACCTTGTAGATAAAATATTTTTTGAAAATACATACTTACTACTTGGAATTCTGTCACAGGTTTTACAAGTAATTAATGGTCGACAGTGCCCAAAAGTCGACAGTACTACATTAGACTTTAAGTTGGGACCACCACCTATTCCATGGGACTTAAACGTAACTGGTGAAACGTGGAAGTGTACACTGCTCTGTCTATCCCTTCGGGGATCACAGGCGTGATGTTACGTTTTTTTTTCTTATTGAAGTTGAAGTAATCTACGGACACATATGTAATATACACATTTGACATATACATAGACATTGTGTACACAAAACTGTCTGCCGAAAGGTGAACGACCTGTTATCATATTGGACATTGACATACGAATTCATTGCCTAAACTGCATTTATTATCTAGTCGCTGATAAAGTTATTGAGACCGAATATTGTATATTGACATCGAATAATTAGTAATATCTAATAAATGAACAATTGTATCCATGTACATATATTTTCTTTCACCACTGATAACCTTTACAGGGCTTACAGATACAAGACATTGGTTGTATGAAAACTATGACTATAATAGTTAATTAGATCTGACCTACTCGTACTTTGATATATTAATCTGTTCTAAAGGAGAAAAGAACTGAGTCTAGAAGAAGTACGTTAGATCTGTGAGTATAGAGACATTCGACACGTGGTTCGCTGCACCTACCCTATAAGAAACGTGTCGTTACGATATTATGGTAACAATGATAATCAATTATTTAAGCTACAATTATTACTCTTCAACTAATCACTGCAGAGTCTATGAAGGACCACAACCACGTGGACGTATAGTGGTGTTCACATTTATGTTATAAATGGACTTATTTCAAATGAGATCGACTCCAACAACGGTTTGATAAAAGGTTTGTTTTTATTTTGATTTCATTTAAGTTGAATTTAATTGAAAATGATTGACGAAACAGAGGAGATAATATCAAGAAAACAAACCTTTAAAAAACGTAACATCGCGCCTGTAATCCCTGACGGAGTAGGGAGTACATAAACCATAAAGTTAGAGATAGAGGATAGAGTCTTTGTCGCGACCTCGCTGCAAGCGGCAGGAGCTCATGAAGAAGGACCTCCGAAACTAGTCGAGCCAACCCGAAAAACGTACGTGAGTTAAGCCGGTACATATTTAATCAGGTGTATAAATACTCACGAAATATTTAATGGTAAAACTTAGAGATAAATAACCATCTTGACTTTTCGACATGTAACTAGGTATTTAATTTTAGGTTCTCTTATAATATTCTAAGTAACTCTATTAATATATTTATGTTGCCAACGTGCGTAGGTAACTGCAAGGCGGTGCAAGGACACAATGCACTTGGCGACCTTAGCGATAACGCGGCTCTACGTCACGCGCATACTATTAATGGATC
Source organism: Croniades pieria auraria (assembly GCA_018248815.1). NCBI lineage: Eukaryota > Metazoa > Arthropoda > Insecta > Lepidoptera > Hesperiidae > Croniades > Croniades pieria. The sequence goes on from DWJK01000088.1 coordinate 23,659, forward strand.
GCTGAAATTTCAGTTATAAACCACTAAGGGCCATTGCTTTGATTTTAAAAATATTAATATACTAAATCTAGTTACTATTATTAATACACTCAAATCTATATTCCACCACGTCAAGCAAATGATGTTTGGCAAACTATGCGCTGTCATTCCAAAAATTGTGATTAGAGACACGAAAAGAAAACTTAAATGTCTCTTGATAAAGCGAGTACGTATAGCTATACAAAAATGATTACCACTAACGTTAACAATATTTATTTTAATAAAATCACGATTTTAACTGGACTCTATTAAATTCTCTCTCGTACTCTCTTTTTTCTAAAGAAGACGTTTATATTAGAATTAGTCACAGAAATGTACTAAACCAAATTCATTTTCATGAGGCGTCTTTTAACCTTTTCTTTTACGTTCTCTCTCTTTAAAAGCAGCATTTTAAATTGTCATAGAACCAAAAAAAGGGCTAACAAATCGGCCCGATGTTTACAAGCATCGCTGTTCCCGATAAAGGATTGGAAAATGTTCGTCTAATCGCGAAGTAACTCGATTTTAAGTGGCACTGCGCCTCTACATTCCATTGTTCGTTTTTTAGTTATCACCACTAAATACTCTCGATTTCGTGAAGCAAAAAGCTTGCTCTGTTGTGATATATTTTTTATTGGTGCCTGCTCAGGACGCTTAACACCTGATACGCTATTGGTGCGGTTAAAAGGTTTGGTTTTTTTGTGTTTCAATTACAGATGTTAAAAAACGCGAGCAATCTTAAGAATTCACTGCCGTAAATGGATTATGGGAAAGGGTGTAAGGTTCAGGGTAAAAGGTATGATGTATGATAAATGGTACACATCTTGGCTGACTTATTTTTTCTGATTTTAGAAACCCGAACTACTGAGTCAGGAGTTGCAGATTCGACTCTATCTGGGATAAATATTTGTGTGATGGGCACAAGCGTGTGTTTTTTTCTGTGTGTGAACGTAAAATTTCACAAGAATTACCCTGTTTGGAACCAGATTCCCGCGACTCAGTTATTCTTTAATATCATTATTAGCATTTAGCATGAGGTCATCGTTTTCTAATTAATTAATTGTGAATTAAAATTAAATTTTGTAAGTATGAAAAAAGTTTTATTTCCAAAGCAAAGGGCAACAATTTTTAAAATATAATGTATTCAAACAACCGGTATCCCCTGTTTAAGCCAGAACGTGTAGCTAACCTCTCCCTCACTGATCAATGAAGATTTCGAACGAATATGTTTTAACAAACTGTAATCTACATATTTACTGTCAATTTAATAATCGTCTAACTTGAAATAAATCAACTCTTTGACTGTTAAATATCTCTTGAGTAAATATGATTTTATGTACCTACGTATATCCGCCGCGACCACGCTGCAATCGACGGGAGCTCGTGAAAAGGGACGTCGTATAGGTTCCAAACTAGTCGGGCCACACCGAAAAATATACATCAGTTAAGCCGGTTCATATATAACCAAACTCTAGTTAAATACCTCAATCTCTTACGTAATATTATGTTTCACGTAATATTTATCAGTCGTTTATACAACATAATTGCCATCCTCAAATACATACGAGTACATATATGCAAGAACGCGTACATGAATCAATCGCTCTCACACATTTCATATACGACAAGTTTATAAACACTTCAAATGAAACCCAATGAGCGTCGGATGTCATTGATTGGCTAAGTGTTACGTTGACACAACATATCACTAAACAATGACACTACCGTTTGTGTTCACGAAGGGCCGTTCCAGACTCCACTACTTTAGTATAAACAGGATATGAATATCCAATCGACAACTACGAACAGTGAGCATGTAGATTAAGTTTCACATCAAGTCTTGTTCAAATCCAGTTTGGTTCACAATGGAACATGACAGACTCTACTTCGTCTGTATAAACAGGATACAAGTACCCAATCAATGTTCATAACCATAGATAACTGTGTTTATAAAATTTAGCCTCACTTAAAGTTTGGGATTAAAATCTTCACAGTCTTTGACTTTAAAAAGTTGCGTTTCTAAGATTGATCAGACACAGCTTTCTTAACCATATTGATTTGTTACTGAATGATGGGAGAGTCCGAAGTCTTCGAAACCTGCGTGCGTGTAAGAACAGTGATGAATATAGAAGAAGCAGGTCAGGCGTGTTGGGATAGGTATTATTGGCATCCGGTTCTTTCTGCCTGTCGGATAGAAACTGGATAGACGATATAACAACATGGGTTTTTAATGACAAATAGTGACTGATTTAATCCATTAAATTATCAATTATTATTTATTAATCACTCCAAATATAGTGAAGAAAACATTGTAATGAAACCTATACGTTTTACATTTCCCCGTAATAAAGGATGTGGAGTTTGAAACTCAGTATTAAGTAACTGACAATCATGGTACTACCATTCACATTGTGAAAGTCAATTTAGAAAAAAAAATTGTAGGTAAATATATTCGAACATTGGAACAATAAAAGGATAAATGAATGAACAATAAATCAATTTCGTTTTTCATTTAGTATAGAAAAGAAGCTGAAAACTCAAGACGTTTAAAGACACTCATAAATGCAATTAATTTGGATGCAATAGTTCTGTGTCACCTTGAAGGCACCTGCACCTTGCCTTAAGTATGTCAAATAGATCATTAGAATGCTATGAACTCAATTGTCTTGGCTCCAATAGTCAACTGTCAGTTACTTATTGGAGTCGGGCGAGATTACGAAAATCCATTGTTAAAAATTATTTAAAGTTTCCATTTTACAGCAGTAGCGTAGCGTGGGGGGCAGAGAGACCATAGCCGCGGGTGGCGTACGAAACGGAACGGCGGCAAACGATACCTTTTTTAACCAAAAAACAATTATTTTAGAAATAAATTGTTTAAATTGGAAAAGTACCCATTTCTGTAGGTGACTAGGTGAAATAGGTCTCTGAAGCACTAATCATAATAAAAGCAAACGACGCAAAAGGATGTTAGCCTGGATTTTTGAGAGATCTGATTTATCATTGGAATTTTCACGACCTTAAATAATATTTATCACTTTCTTCAAATAAACACAGATGCCATTAGAAACGAAATGCTTCTAAAACCAAAAAAAAAACACCTTCAATTTTGTTTCCATGAGTCGTGAGTTGGTGATGAGAAGGCGTTAATATTAACGATATAACGTTAAACGATGCAGTTGTTTGTAACAATACAGTTCTAAACATGTTTACAAAGCAGCACAATGGTAGAGTTAAGCAACGAGTGTAAGCCCAGCTTTATTCAACACTACAATGGTTAGTCAATTGTAAGGTAACAAAGTAAATGTAAACCCAGCTTTATGCAAAACTCTACAATAGTTAGTAAATTGTGATATAAAATATTATACATAAACCCAACCTTATTAACTCTACAATGATTAGTCTTTTGTCAGATCAAATAGTACACGAAACTGGACATTATTCATAAACTACAATATTTAGTCTAGTCTAGTCTACAATATATAGTCTATGAGCAATATCGTATGTATGTATGTGTGCCCAGCTTTATTGAAAACAATTGAAAAACGATATAATAATAATCGAACCATTTATCATTCCTCTGTTGAAATACGGATCTCCTCTCATATTGAGAGGGTTAAGGCCATAGTCCGCCACGCTGACCAAGTGCGGATTGGCAGGCTTCACACACATTAGAAATTTTTTTTAAAATAAATTCTAAGGAGTGCAGGTTTTTTCACGATGTTTTCGTTCACCGTTAGCAAGTGGTATTTAAACTTAAAACGCACTTTTATAAAGAGGTGCGCGCCATTTGAACCCAACACCCCCGGAGTGAGAGGGTGAATTCTTAACCACTAGGCTATCACTGCTATTCTGAAAAAGGATATATATAAATAGTATTGAAAACCATATTGTTGTGGGACAGTTATACAGATAATCGTCTTTTATTGTAGAGTTATGACAGTATTTCTCAACAAGTGACAGGCTGAAGAACCTCCTATTCGCAAGTTTCTGAGAGGTCAGTGGTATACAAATTGTTACGAAGCCATCAGAAGCTAATATTTCAATTGAACTTTATATATTTTTGACGATCTTAAATGTCATATTGACGGCTAATGGCAACACGAGGGAATAACGAAAGTGGGTACATGCACAATTTTCGACCAACTGTTATTTTACATAATTTAAATCAAATGTTATATTATATATACACGTATATATAGATTTACTATCTGTACTCATATTTTTCTTTGACAAGCGCATGCTAGTATGTTTGTTCCCACATAAATAGAGCTATACAAAAACCAAAAAGTACATGAAACAATTTTGATTCTGTGCTGTGTCGGCTCACCGTTCAAGTATGTAAATGATTAATAAAGCTTTCTAAGCTCAAGATGTGATGTAAAAGAAACCGGAAACCTACGACATGTGGCTGAGCGAGATACGGGGGTCAATGTCCTTGTTCGGGTGGGTCAGAGAGCCTCAATCTTTTTAATAATTAATTATATATTAATTATATTCTCTTAATTTCCTTTATAATTGCTAATTCAATATTAATAATCCTTTAATTATTCATAAATAACAAAAAAGATTATTTTTTTACATTTCGTTAGTTATTTTTAATCCAGTATCAAAATTATTGTGAAATAATCTTATACATTATTGCAATTTAATTATTAAAAGAATAATTTTACATACATTAGAATAACACCTAATTTAATAAGTAAACATCCCGTTTATTTTATTTACTTTCCTAACAATCGAAAATGGTATAATAAAGTTCTATATACACTAATAACATAATTACATATCATGCCCAAATAATACAGACTAAAAATAAAAAAAATTAAATATATTTTATAATCTATATCTAGGTTTTTTTTTTATTTTATACAATCTGTATCGTACCGTTAAATCCAAAATCGCGAGAGTTACGTTCATGATTCATTATAATATAATTACATGATTTATAAAGCACGTGATGACGCTGAGGTTGAATACGTCTGCCTTAGAACACTACTAAGATGCGTTTGCGCAACAGACGAACACTTTCTCAGTAACTCCAAACGCATTGCGTGCATTACGTATCAAATGCACGATAATTTGTCAATGATTCAATTATATGAGGCAAATGTGAGGTTCGGTTTTAATGTGATTCCGTTTACATATAATTATAGGCATTTACTTTTTGTTTTGATCTTGTTACTTTGAGTAGAATGTTATTTTAGTACGTTATTTTCGTCGTTTAAATAATTACGATTAGCTACTATCCTTTTTTTTAAATAGTATCGTAACGCCATAACCGTTAGGTTGTAGGCAGAGCGTTCCTAATGACACATCACTATTGTAAATACCCAGTGTGCTTCTAGAAATAACATTAAATGAACTACCTTTTGGAAATTTATACAGTTTATAATTATGTAATGTGCTCGTAAGGCAGAGGCATTTAGTACTTTTCCACGATTTACCAGTTACGTTTGAAGTCCCAACGTGGAATACGACGTGAGGATATAATCATACACCGTACCATGCCATACACTACTAGAAATTCAAATTTAGAATAACACAATCTTTCTCACCCGACCTTGTGATAGAGAACCAGGACCTCTTCATCCGCAGACCGCTTACAGTCATTCGACAAACGACACAGTCGTAACGATAAAATTAATCATAAGAATTTAACTGTAAGAATGTTTTTATTTCTTTTTATACACACCTAAATAAAAAAAATACTACAACTTTGCTAAGGTACAATTATTCATTTTAACAGAAAATTTTATAAAGACGTGAGCCTTATTATAGTTTATATTTGAGCTTAACACAAAAAATATAATTACGAGTCTTTAAAATCTAATTCTAAATTATTAAGGCTAATAAATATAAATTTAGTTAAAAAATATACAGCGAAAACATGAAGGAAAGAAATATAACTTTAATTATAATTTATTTTAAGGCTGCGATTCCACTTTTGTTGAATTTTTTTTTTTTTTATTCGGCCCATTTGTCATTTGTTGAATAATTATTAAAGAGTATTTGACTACAAATCACTCTATCGCTTATCGAATAACGATTATTTTTACGACGCGACGAATGTTTAAAAAATTCCTATAAGTATTAAAAGTATTATAAATATCGCTCATTTGCGACTAAAGTGTAATATCTTAAAATCACTCTCTTACAGAAAACAGTTTAAATCATAATTACTCTATGAATATTATAATATTATATATTAGTTATACACTGGACTGCTTCGTTGGTCGGGTGGTTGCAAGCGCGAATGCCGATCGGGAGGTTTTGGGTTCAAATGCCGGTTCAGATACCATGGGAATTTTCTAATTTAGAATTTCTGGTAG